>JAGDQO010002932.1:0-48632 GCA_018342035.1 Solanum appendiculatum
GGTGCCCTTAGGTACCAAGGTAGGTTGTGTGTGCCTTGTGTTGATGGTTTGAGGGAGAAAATTCTTGAGGAGGCTCATAATTCTTCCAACTCCATCCACCCCGGTTCCACCAAAATGTATAGAGATTTGAGGGATGTGTATTGGTGGAGAGGCATGAAGAAGGACATTGCCAATTTCGTCTCCGGTTGTCATAATTGTCAACAAGTCAAGGCCGAACATCAAAGGCCGGGTGGTCTAACCCAAGACATAGAGATTCCTACTTGGAAGTGGGAAGAAATTAATATGGATTTTGTAGTTGGTTTACCCAAGACTAAAAAAGGTTTTGATTCTATTTGGGTGGTGGTTGATAGGATGACAAAATCGGCTCATTTTCTACCGGTAAAGACAAAATATGGGGCGGAAGATTATGCAAGGTTATATATTCATGACTTGGTAAGGTTGCATGGGATTCCTCTATCCATCATATCGGACCGTGGTACTCAATTTACTTCACACTTTTGGAAGTCTTTTCAAAGGGGTCTAGGTACGAGAGTTAAGCTTACTACGGCCTTTCACCCGCCAAACGGATGGACAAGCCGAAAGGATATCCAAACACTTGAGGATATGCTTAGGGCTTGTGTATTGGCAGCTTAAGGATAGTTTGGGATGATTATCTTCCATTGATTGAGTTTGCCATAACAATAGCTATCATTCTAGCATCGGTGATGGCTCCTTTTGAGGCTCTCTATGGGAGGCGTGTTAGATCACCGTTGGGTGGTTATGCAGGTTGGTTGAGTGCCTTGTTTAAGGACCAGACCTAGTTATTGGAGGCTCTTTGAGAAGGTTAGGATGATTTAGAGAAAGGCGGTTGAAGATGGCCCAAAGTCGCCAAAAGTCCTATGCCGATGCGAGGAGAAGGGCTCTTGAATTCCGAGTTGGTGATTGGTTTATTTTGAAGGTGAACCCATGAAGGGTGTGGTTCGTTTTGGTAAGAAGGGCAAGTTGATCCCAAGATACGTGGGTCTTTATAAGGTGATGAGGAGAATTGGCAAGGTAGCTTATGAGTTGGAATTGCCTAGCGAGATGGATTTGGTTCATCCGGTATTTCATGTGTCTATGTTGAGGAAGTGTGTGGGTGATCCGAATGCCATTGTGTCTCTTGATGTTGTGGGTGTTGTTGAAGATAATTTGACCTATGAAGAGGTTCCGGTCCAGATTTTAGATAGACAAGTGAAGAGGTTGAGAAACAAAGATGTGGCTTCCATTAAAGTCCTTTGGAGAAATCAACAAGTTGAAAGTGCTACTTGGGAGGCCGAAGCGGACATGCAAAGGCGATATCCTTATCTTTTCCACTCCACTCGAGCCTAAGGTATTGATCTAAGCCCTTTATAAAATCTCAGGTCTTAAGTTCAGCCCCCATGTCATTGCATACATTCATGTTTAAGTTGACAAGTTCATTGTGGTTTTACAACTATGTTGAGGTTTTGAAATAAGGTGTAAGTGCATTGTTGCATCCTTATGTGGGCTGAAATTTGCCATGTTTGTGTCTCTCATGTACGTTTCTTTAACATTCGGGGACGAATGTTCCCAAGGGGGAGATATTGAAACGACCCCAAAAATGCCCGAAAATGTGCTTCGGAAACACCTATAATTGTAATTTCCATATATCTCAAAATCCGTGCATGATTTCGGAAATTCGACTTCATATTCTTATTTTTGGGGTCAAATTGAGTGGGAAATGGGTCTAACCCGAATTTTAGAGCAACCGTATCAAAATTCGAAAATCGCAAAAATTGCGATTTGGAGGGTCAACTTTAAAGGGGCATATCTCTTAGCACACAAGGAACTGGAAGGGCTGCAACCTATCAAATTAAAGCTCTTTGAGTTAGCTTTCCAACGCACTTGGTTTCACCTTAGTCCGAGTTAGGATGAGGGAGTTATGACCATTTTCGTAAAACCTGTCTGTGCAGATTTGCAATTTCCAGTGAGCTTTTTTTTTAGGCGGGTTGGAGACGTTTTTTATAAAAAGGGGATATGTCCCATACTTAGTCATTTTTCTTAACTCCAAAAACACTCTCTAAGCCCTCTCCAAAAATTCCACCAAGATCTTCAACCAAATTCAAACATCTCAAGCTCTAATTCCGGATTCAAGACTCAATCTCAAGCTTCGATTCTCCATTCCAATCTTCATCAAGGATTCTCCAAAGTTGAGGTATGTGGGTTTGATTGTGGAAACCTTCCTTTCCACAAGTCCAACCATTTATCCTCTATTTCTACTTCAAGTTTATGGGTCCTTATGATTATTTATGAACTCTTGAATTATGGAATTACTACTACACACCCTATTATGGTCCATTTTGCATATTATCATGAAATGGAATTATTATGTGATGTTTATGGTTTACATGCTTCCATGATCAAATTATGAAGGTTGATATATATATGTATGTTGTTGGTGGGCTGATTTATATGGATTTTGGAATTGGTTGGACTTAGTATTCTTGAAATACATGATTTCATTTACATGAACAATTGCCCACCTTGTGTTTGATAAAATGCCCATTTATAGAATTCTTAGGAAAGGGAAGGTCCAAGGTACGTCCTATGAGTCGGATGGTTATGTAATTACTGAAATGATGATGAAATGGACACATGTATATGATTTTCTCTATATAAGTGTTGTGAGTCGACCAAGCCTAGTACGGGGGGTAGTAGGCCCGTATAACCGTATCGAGGGGTTGGTACCTTGGTTGCCTAGTACGGGGGGTAGTAGGCCCGTATAACCGTATCGAGGGGTTGGTACCTTGGTTGCCTAGTACGGGGGGTAGTAGGCCCGTATAACCATATCGAGGGGTTTGTACCTTGGTCCCTAGCTCGGGGGGTGGTAGGCCCGTGTAACCATATTGAGGGGTTTGTACCTCTTTCGCCTCTCCAAGGGGGTGGTAGGCCTTGGAAATACTATATTGATGGTCACTCGCCACACATGTACTACGTCCCACTAAATATGATTTTTATGTAAGCATCATTATACATATCATTTCATTAATATGCTATCTATTGGGTATGATTACGCATTTTTCCTATGATGTCCATCTAATGTAGCATTGCATTGCATCCCATATACTTAGTACATTCAAATGTACTAACGCATACTCTATGCCTACATGATGTCACCATGTAGGGACCGGAGCACCGCTTGACCATCCTCCTCCGCGTGGCTAGTACGATTTTCTATAGTGGTTATTGGTGAGTCCTCCATTTCGGGGACGTTGCTCATGATCTTTTGCTATGTATAAAACTTTTCCTTTCTAGTTATGTTTTGACTATGAGGGTGAGCCCGGTAGTTTGTCTTGGCCCCCGCTAAGTACTCATGTTTAGAGGTGGTGTTGGACAAGTTGTGTATTATGCTTGAGCTTGACTCATCTATGGTATTTATGTATCATTTCTTTTTTTTGCTCCCTTAGTCCCGATTTCCCCCTTGATTATGCTTATTGTTTATGGTCATTTAATTGCTTCCGCGACCAAGGATGTGTAATGATACGCTATGAGGCTTGTTTGGGGTTCCTTCGGGTTCCCCATTCGCCGGTCACATCTAGGCCATAGGCTTGGGTCGTGACAGGTATGCAAACTCCGATAAAGGCAAAAATAAACTCCAATGACGACCAAAGTCGATCACACCAGTCCGTAACATGTCCTCAAAAACCTGAATAGTTTGTTTAGGCTGACCATCAGTCTAAGGTTGAAAGGTTGTACTAAGATCCACCCAAGTACCCAATTCCTTCTGCATAGACCACCATAAATGTGATGTAAATTGTGTGCCTTGATATGAAGTAATAGAAATGGGCACCCCATGCAAGTAAACTATCTTCCAAATATAGATCTTGGATAACTTCTCTGAATTATAAGAAGTTTGAACCGGTATGAAATGTGCAAGCATAGTTAATCGATCTGCGGTGAACCATATATCATAAAAACCTACCCAAGGTAAGTGGTAACCCTACCAGAAGGTCCATAGCAATCATTCCCACTTCCACTATAGTATGGGCTCCTTTGAGTAACATATCAAGGCTTTCGGTGTTCGTACTTCAATATCTGATAAATCATACATCTTAGTAGACCTCAGATGAATAGAATACATCAAACTACGAGACTCCTCTATGATCAGTCTACTCAATTTACCTATCTGAAGAACATAGGTATGATCTTTTATCTTCAAAATTGTCTTACCATCAAGCATTTCCTCCTTGTATTCTCCTTGTAACACCTTGTCTCGAATCTTAGATAAATCTCCATTACCAAACTATCGAACCCGAATTTGTTCCAATAAGAACTACCTCAGTTCCATATAAGCAAAAACTTTACCAGATTTCAAATATCAAGTCTCGCAAAGCATCCATAGTCAAAGGACACTCTCCCACATGTAACAAGGTAGACTACCCATACTTATCGTCCTTCAACCTAAGGCATCTACAATCATATTCGCCTTGCCCAAATGATAAATGATAGTCATTCCATAGTCCTTGAGCAACTCTAACCATCTCTGTTGTCTCAAATTTAGATTTCTCTTATTGAACATATACTAAAACACCTCACAATGCACACCATAAAGATAATATCTCCAAAACAATAATGCAAACACCACAACCGTCAAGTCCAAGTTATAAGTAGGATAGTTCTTCTCATGACAACTTCCTTGAAACATAAGCTATCACCTTCCCCTTCTATATTAATACCCAACTAATACCAATCCAAGAAGAATCATAAGAAATGGTAAAATCCTCTCCCTCCACGGGTAAAGTAAAAATAGGAGTAACAGTAAATAAGGTCTTAAGCTTTAAGAAGCTCACCTCACACACATCAACCCACTAAAAAGCCACTTACTTCTAGATCAATCTAGTCAATGCGGATGCAATGAATGAGAACATCATCGATAATAACCAACAAGGCCTAAGAACTCCAAATGTCATAATTGAAGTACGTCTGACCCAATTCCGAACTACCTCAATCCTCTTGTGATCCACCATAAAACCTTTATCAAACACTACATGTTCCAAATATTCCACCAAACTAATCAAAACTCATACTTTAAAAACTTTGCATAGAACTTATTCTCCTTCAGAATTCCAAACACAATCCTCAAGTGGTGCTCATGTTCATCTTTACTACATGAGTATATCAATATATCATCTATGAATACAATGTCAAAGGAATCCAAGTAAGGTCTGAACATCCCATTCATCAAGTCCATAAAAGTTGCTCGGGCATTAGTCAACCCAAAACACATCACCAGAACTTATAATGGTCATAACTTGTCTGGAAAGTTGTCTTAGGGATATCCTCTACCCTAACCTTTAAGTGAAAATAACCAAATCTCAAGTCAATCTTGAAGAAAATTGAAGCACCTTGAAGAAGATCAAATAAAACATCAATCTGAGGTGTCGAGTACTTGTTTCTGATGGTAACCTTATTCATCCTTCTTTTTCACAAATAACACTAGAGCATTCCAAAGAGATACACTTGACCTAATGAACCCCTTTGCTCATCAAATCTTGAAACTACTCTTTCAACTCTTTCAATTTGGCCGAATCCATACAATATGGTGAAATTGAAATGGGCTGAGTGTTTGGCTCCAAATCGATGTAAAGATCAATACGACAATCACGTAGAAGACCTGGTAGGTCCGTCGGAAGTACCTTTGAAAACTCATTCACAATCAAAATAAACTCAAGCATAGAAGTCTCCACACTAGTGTCTCGAATATGTGCCAAGTAAGCTAAACATCCTCACTCCACTAAGGAATGAGCCTTAATAAATGATATCAAACCTTTTTGAATTGTGACTAAGAAAATCTCTCCATTTCACTATAAGAATTCTGGGCATAACTAATGTAACTGTCTTGGCATGACAGATTCAAAATTGCGTGATAAGGAGATAACCAATCCATCCCAAGAATAACATCCAAATCTATCATATATAAGACCTTCAAACCCACTTGAGTATCATATACCTTCAAAGTAACTACATAAGATCGATATTCTCAATCTACCACTATGAAATATCCAATAGAAGTAGAAATAAGTACAAGCAAATAAAGTGACTCACATACCATATCCAACTCGAATGACGAACCATCTTGCCCTCACACTGCTCAAATCCCTCACATCAAAACATCTCTAAATCTTTGGAAACTTCTATCACTTTTTGAAATTGAACACCAGAAGCAGCAACTTGAGAAACTCCCATGTGAATAAAAATAATCAACCCTTTGAGAAACACTCTCGCTCTCTCAGCCTCGATAGGAAGTTACATTGAAGAGTGTCTAACTATGACATAGAATTGAACCTCGTACTTAGTGACTGACATATCCTCTTGTTAAAACCCTTAAACTTAGCCCTCTTACACTTCTTCTCATTGTGTGAAACAAACCACCTGAGTAAATTGAGTCCATGAGAGTGGAGATGACCGAGTTGGCCTTCGATTAATGTAATATTTCCACTGCTGCTTAATATGGACAATATTATAAAACGATGTGTAGTTGACTCCATAGGACACCACTAATAAAAAATTATGCAACGTCTCATGAAAGCTGACTATAAATTCATATGCATTCTCACAGAAGTTACTAGTATAAGTCGGAGGATTCACCATCCTAACCCTTTCGAATAGCTCCTATTAGTCTAATCTATTAGCTGAATTTAGTGCAACACAATCTCTAACTTGACTTCGACCCCAGTATCTACCTCAGGCAATCACTCTAGTCGTGGATGCGTGTACGGTTCAGGATCTCGATCTGTGATTGTGGATGCATGATTTCTCACTATTTGAGAGAGAATGAGACATTAAGATTGAAATTTTGACAAAATCAAGTGCGCACGATAAGGAATAAAAGATTAGAAGTTTCATAAATGTCCTATAGCCTCTCGGAGATAAGTATAGACGTCATCATACAGATCTGCAAGACTCTACTATACATTTCTCTTGTACTCGTGAGATCGATGAACCTAGGGCTCTGATACAAAATTGTTATGACCCAAATTCACATGTCATGATGACACCTATATTCTCAACCGATAGGTAAGCCAACCCACTAGTTTTACAAATTTAATTAAAAAATAAGGTGAAAAGATAAACCACAAGAAAATATCTCAACACTAAGTCTTTTATAAGTATGAAGTGCGGAAAGCTAAAATGCCATCCATGATTTTGGTGTCATAAGTACAAAAGCTTCTAAAGTACGATGCAAATCTGAAACTAAAATAAAAAGTCTAAACGTAAGAAATATCATGTATGAATACTAAAATAACAGAATAAATAATAAGATAGAGAGAGGTGTGAGCTGCGTAACAGCCAAGCAGCTCACCACAACTCCAAGATAATCCAAGCTCAAACCCAAAAAGCTCCATGAGATGCGCTCGTATCAAGATTTGCATCTGCACCACAAAAAGATGTAACAAGTATAGTATGAGTACGAAACCACGTATACCCAGTATATCTCATAGACCGACACCGACGAAGTAGTGACAGGAGTATATAAGAAAAACATCATTTAGTTTTACAAGTCTACATTATACTTATCAGTCAAATATCATCAAATAGAGATAATCAAATGTCACGTAATGTCCAATCACCCAATAAGCACATAATCAAATAAGAACAAAGGATGTAATGAGATGCAATGCAAAGCAATCCAATACCATGAAGCTATATGCCTCAGAATCCAAGTACTCTCTCAACCATATATGCATGATACTTCTCGGAAATACACAGAGAGTTCATGACCCATGGGGGACTCGTGAGGTCCATATACTGATACAGACAATCTCCACGTATCTGTGTGGACGATCTCAACGCACTATCATAATATCGAACAATCCCAGCACGGACGATCTCCATGTGCCCAACTCATAGTCATAACATCTCACAATCCCCAGCATGGACGATCTCCACGTGCCCAACTTATACTCAATCTCATGTCAATGCACATGCATAGTGTAATATCAATAAAAGGAGATGTTGATGCATCTCAATCAGTCAAATATCGATATGATATATAATCACCTCAACTATCACAAATATACTGGTTCAATAAAGAAACACAATCATATAAAAGAAATCAAGTCAATAATACATCAGCTAATGCTTATATGATTTGGCATTCTCGGATTACATTCTGTCATTTTATAGTAATAAACTTTCCCTTTATAACACCGGTACTCGTACCAATGCCCGTCACACCATTGGTAAGACACCCCCATCTTTCACCCTTACCCATTGTCTATTCCATTTTTAATATTTAATTACAAAAATGTCCTTCAACGAAGTCTGAAAGTCTTAACATACCTTGAATGCCGAACATGTGTCACGAATCCTTAAGATTTAGCCTTTCCCTTTTTGTAAAACTTCAAAACGTTCCAATCTATCAAATAGATAATATTCATAAACAAACGAGTTCGTAGAAACCCATGTTATTATTTATCTAGCCTAGACCCAAAAACTCACTCAAATCTAAAATCAAGTTCCTAAATTTTAGTGTCAATTAACATGCCAAGTCTCATATTTTCTAAATTTCAAGCCTAGAGTTAATACTTAATTACTCCTAATATCTTAAGTCCAATGATATCCATATAATACAATACACCTAATATTTAATTACCTATACTCATATTTCAAAACTTGAATTGTGATAATTATAGAAAAATTCCGTAATCAAAACCAAGTTATGAATAAGCACGACAATTCACTGCAAACAATAGTTACAGAACCTCAATTCTTACACCTTATATTCTTTAACATCATACCAAGACATCATTACATAATCAAATAACCTCAATCCTTAGCCATCATTGGCCAATGATGGCTCAAACCTTGTCTCCCCCAAATATTAAAAAAAATGCATCAAGAATATCAAATTTCAATTCCAACCTGCAAAGTTCCACTTCCTTATTCTCTTTAATTAATATTTTACTAATATATATTCTATACCCTAGCAATTACTGGTTACAATTAATATGAAGGATTGACTTATACTCACCTGCACTTTATCTAGCTAAGCATCTCCCATGTCTCCCAGAGGTGAGTTTATGCTCTCCTCTTCTTTTCTTCCTTTAAAATAATTAGGTATTAAAGTATTAAATTTCACTAACTTAATTTAATTATATGGGCCAAGTGGTAAAGGGTAACAAATAAATTATGGACTTGGCCCATTAATTATCAACGATATTAATTATTTAATAAACTATCCACCAACTGAATACTCATAGTTAAACAAATAGTCAAACTTATCATTTAAAATTTTATGGGAAGAGTCAAAATAGTCTTAGTGCTCAAAACAACCTAACGGGTCATTACATAGTAGTAGTAATAGTAGTAGCAAAACAACAACAACAACAACAAAAACAACCAAACAAACAAACAAATAACCAACCAACCAACCAACCAAACAAACAAACAAAAGAAAGAAGAAGAAAAAGATAATCAAGAAAAGATAAGAAAAAAGATTAAAAAAAACAAAAATAATCTCATTGATTGAAAATATTTCTTTAAATTTTTGAATATGTAGCTTATTAAAACAATTATGCGTTGTATTTTAAAAATTACGGATAAGAAAGAATGATAGTAAGATCCTCTATTAAAAAATAGAATTTGAGTTGGAATAGGGTTCTATCTTCTTAAACTCTCTTATATATACTCTTATAATGATAAAAAATTTAAGCTTAGTTCTCTCTTTTTATATTTGTTGATCATTATTAGCTTTATTGATGAATTTATTTACTGTATTCTTTTTATTCTTCAATTTCTAGGATCATATTACTTTTGCTTACTGCATTTTTCATACTCTTGAGTTAAGTTTCTAGGGTCGTATTACTTTTGTTTTAATATTTTCATTTTGTTATATTCAGATGAGTGATGATCGTATTACATGCTTAATTTTTTTCTACTACATAGAACATTGAACTGAAGTAAGTAATATTTTTCATTCTAATTTTGTTTGTTTATTTATTTATTTTGATAAGAATAAATTCATTCAATTATGTGCATTAAAAAAAAAAAAAACTTTTTATTGAGAATTTTAGTCAAGCATTTTAGCTTTTTAAATTTTAAATTTTTTTATCATGTTTATGTTATTGTTTTATTGAAATAAATGTTCATAATATATTATATATTTTTTCACGATGATCTATTTACTTATTTCGATGTTGGAAGAATTTTGGATGAAGATAAGAAGAGTGACAAATATTGGTAACTCAATGGCTTTTGTATAGATGAAAAGTTTTCTTATTCATCACTATTGACCTATTTAATAATAATAATAGTAATAACAATAACAACAACAACAACAACAAACAAACAAATAAAAGAAAGAAGAAAAAAAAGATAAACAAGAAAAGTGTCACGACCCAAAATGAGTCATAAGTGGCCCCCATACTTAACCACGAACCAACGAATTCAAACCCCAACTTATATTAATTGTTCAACTTACGAAATACAATCATGATGTCGAAACTCAAATCTTATTAATGTAAGAAATATAAATTCTCTAAAGTCTATTAAATATCGTTTCCCAAAACCTGAAAGTCATCACATCAAGGACATCTAACCCCAAAATACCAAGTCTAAGAGTATCGAAAACACCATAATAGATAAATTAAAGAGTTTTTTTCGAAAACTAAGGACATCATGTCATGACAAAGAGAATCCAACACGAGCTGGAAGGAATATGTCACCCTAGAATTTGATGTTCTAGAGACTAGCTAGAGCTGAGGGTGAGTCGAAGTCGCGGGTACACTTATTGCACTCCAAAGATGAAAAAATGAATAAAGATACAAGTAGGGGTCAGTAAAGGGAAACATGTACTTAGTAGATATCATCGCCTGACCCAAAATAGAAACCAATATGCATAAAGTAATAACATGAAATCAACTATAGCACTTAGCATGTGGAAATCAACAAACAATGTGAACAAGTGGCAACAGTAATGAAGCAAGTATGTAATTAGTTAACAATATCAAGAACACACATGAGGACTCAGGCCTCCACACCACGCTCTTTTGGGAAATGAGTTCCTTGATATTGAGTATATTAAGTTATTTTAATATAATTTCCTTTAATGTTACTGTACCAGAACATGACACCCGATCAAATAATATCCTGCCTGCTCGTGGCACCCGATCCAAATATATCGTGCTGGCTCGTGGCACCCGATCCAAATATATCATGCCGGCTCGTAGTACCCGATCCAATAATATAGTTAAGTCATCATTCTTTATCATCATTTTTCACTTCATTAACATTATTTCATCAAGCCTTCTTTATTCAAGGCATCACTTTGGTAAAGGAATTTCAAGATTATGGATTTCGCGGTCTGGGGATTACAGACCAATCACAAAAACATATAAATCATCCAAACAAACAATTAAGTACATAGAAAATTTTGTTATAAATATAGTGAATGTCCATATTTTAAAGAAAATTTAGGAACCCTAACTTTGGGACGAAGTCAATTTTCCCCTATAAATAGAGGGGTTCTCTTCATTGTAAAACCATCCCTTCAAGAGAAATAATAAGTCTTCTTTCTTCTCCCTACTTTCTTCTCATTATTTTAATAGTTTCATAACACTTTATCAACACGAAGCTCATAAATTAAAGGTAAGAACAATGATCGCGGAGGTGGTGAGTTTCTCTTCTTTAGTGTTGGTTGATTTATAAAATTTATCATGTGTATCTCCAATTTTTCATAACAGTTGACGGCAAAGTAAGTGGGGTTGCCTCTACAAACTAATGAATTTTATCCAGAAGTACACTAGTGTTTGAAAAGTAAAATGTGTATATGAATGTGTAATTACTTCTCATAATTGCAGCCACAATCTCCTGTTAAGATAATAAATTTTATTGAAATTTATTTCAATTATGCATATAATTATAACATCTAAAGGTTTGAGGGTATGTTTTGATGCACCATAAATATAAGATGTTGGATTCAAGTTCAATCACATCAAAAGAATGAAACGATGGATTCATGTCCAATTGTACCAAGAGGGTAAGACGATGGATCTATGTCCAATCGCACCAAGTGTCACGATCTAAAAATGGACGTGATCACACTTGACTATTCTCACCAAGATTAGTCAGCCTCAACCCAACGAAAACGAAAGAAAAGCGGAATTAAATAAAGCAAGAACAAGACAAAGGCGAAAAACTTATTCATTCTAAACAACATCCAAAACTCTGGTTGTCACGTGTACAAGCCACTAAAGTAAAAACAGAATCCGAAAGATAAATACAAGTCTCTAATGTCTTTTTTTCTCTAATAGAACAAAACATGACCAAAAAGGAAAAGAGGGTCCGTCGAGATGACAAGCAGCTACCTCTCAAGTCCTTCCACGAGCCTCAAAATCAGAAGAAGAAGAAGATCACACGGTTCCGGACTCGAAACCTACACAAGTGTAGAAGCAAGGAGTGAGTACCACCAACACGGTACCCAGCAAGCAACCTAATAAACTAGATGGCCTATCTAAATCGAATACTCCTTTCCATCCCAACCGAGCCTCAACAAACTATAACCTGCACAGAAATCAGCCCAACCTAAAAGTCCTACAATAAACAGGTCTCAAGGCTCAAAGATCATAGACCAAAAGTCACAATTCAACAACCGGTAAGTATCAAAACATTACTCTCAAGTACAAGGCATTTCAAATCACAAATATCATATATTCAACTCACATATAAAATAATCACTTCAACACGTCAACTAGCTCAATCACATGCATCAAATAAGTCTAAATATATGCATCATGTAGATTGATAACAAAGTCAACATTGGCCGGAACCATTTCCCTTCGTCACAATGTCACTAGCCGAAACCATTTTCCTTCGGCATTTAGATCACTAGCCCAAACCATTTTCCTTATGCTTTATTACAAAACATCACTTGCCGACACTTTTTCCCTTCGGCATTTATATCACTAGCTGGAACCATTTTCCTTCGGCTTTCACATTATTTCACATGCCAGAACCATTTCCCTTCGGCATTTAGATCACTAGCCGGAACCATTTCCCTTTGGCTTTATCACAAAACATCACTTGTCGGAATCATTTCTCTTCGGCAATTATATCACTAGCCGGAACCATTTTCCTTCGGCTTGTATCAAGTGTCTGATCATCACGGTGTCAATAATCAATGCACAAAAGCAATATCACACCACATGGAGAGAGAACAATTCACACAATTCAAGTCCACTTTTATGCTTTCAAGCAATTCACCAAACAATCAAATAGGGGCCACAACAAGGCAATTCACAATTATCATTATCATCAAGAAGCCTTTTTATTTTTTCCCTTTTTGTTGGTTAACATTAATCAAGTGGAACAAAATAACGTTTTACCTCATCCCCGATTACTCCCAACATATAGGCAATGAAGAGAAATAAACAATTCAACCAAATTACAAAGTTTAAGAGATCATTTGCCTCAAATCAATCAATTAATCATCCCAAGAGTTGAGTCTTCCCCTTCCGAATCACTTCCAAAGCCACACAATCTATAATAATCAAGTATTCACAATAACCTTCCGGAAACCACAATACCCACATCAATTATCTAGAGAAATGGGTCAAACACCTTAAAACCCAATTTCAAAAAGAAGGTTTTAATCCAAAATTAATACTTGAAAACATTACTCAAGACTTTAGGAACTCATTGGGAAAAAACAATTCGAAAAAGGATTGAAAACCACTTCAAAATCATCATTTTAGTTAAGAACTTGAGTTCTTGAAAAACCTTATCATTCACTTATCTGAATCCCATAATTTGATGTTAAAACCCATAACTAATCAAAGGGAAATGAAGGTTTAGGATTATGAAAGATTACCCAAAAGATTTAGCACAAGAAAATCCTTCACAACCCGCCACCAAGGGTTTCCCAAGCTCAAAAATGGTAAATGGGGCTTAAACCCAAAAATTTCAGGCCAAAAACACTCTCTAATGTCACAAAAGCAACCGAGGGTTCACTTAAGCAAACCCCGCTAAAAATGCAAGTCTCGATTAAGCGAAGCCTCCTTCGCTTCTGCGAAGCTTACTTAAGCGAAGAGGCTCTCACTTCTGCGAAGCTCGCTTAAGCGAAGAGGCTCTCACTTCTGCGAAGCTTGCTTAAGCGACAAACCATCATAAAAGTGAGCCCTGCAGGCACCAGTAAAACACAGTGGCAATTCAAAACATCAAAAAGGCCCTCGAAATTCATTTGAAACACCGAACACACAAACCAAATATGCAAATCAATTATACTCGACATTCCGGACTCAATGGAACCGAAAAAATACGAATCCGCGGTCTCCTTGACCCAACATCCGTGAAAATCACAAGAAACTAACGAATGTCCAAAAAGGCCAAAACAAGCTTGGGACTTCTCAAAAATCAACCAAAACCAATCCTAGGCCTAAAATCATCCCCCAAATGCAACAAAACTCTCAGAATTCCATCTTCCAAACTCAAAACTTGCCAAAATCTCAACTTTAGACTCAAAGCTTGGAACCGACTTCAAAAACTCAATCAAGAAACAACTCGGGTCAATAGTCAGGAGGGGCAAAAATATAATTTTCACAAAAACACCAAAAAAGACCAACCGGGTCATTACATTATCCACCACTAAAAACCTTGTTCCTCCTCGAACATAAACCAAAGAAAATACCTGAAGCCTCGAAGAGATGAGGATATCTGGCACGCATATCCGGCTCTATCACCCAAGTGGCCTCCCCAACTGAATGGTGTTTCCACTGCACCTTCACCGAAGCAATCCCCTTGATCCTAATCTTTTGGACCTGCCTATCCAAGATGGCTATAGGCTCCTCCTCAAAAGATAAATCTGGTCCCAAATCAACAAAATCAAGGGAAAGTACATGGGACTCATCCAACACGTACTTCCGAAGCATGGAAAAATGAAATACAGGATAAATAGCTGACAAGCTAGGTGGCAAGGCCAACTTATAGGCCACCTCTCCCACACGGCTCAAAATCTCAAAAGGTTCGCTGAATCTAGGGCTAAGCTTACCCTTCATGCCGAACCTCATCACAACCTTCATGGGTGACACTCAAAGCCAAACATGATCACCCTTCATAAACACAAGGGCTCAAACTCTCCGATCAGTATAGCTTTTCTGTCGACTCTGGCTTTCAACAATCTATCCTAAATCATATGGACCTGCTCCATAGCATATCTAAGCAAGTCTGTATCTAATGAATCTATCTCAGCTGAATCAAACCAACCAATCAGACATCCACATTGGCTACCATACAATGCCTCAAAAGGGACCATCTGAATACTGGAATGATGATTGTTGTTGTACGCAAAGTCTGCTAAGGGTAAATGCCGATCCCATCTAGCACCAAAATCGATCACACAAGCACGGAGCATTTCCTCCAACACATGATTCGTCTGCTAGGATTGGCAATTTATCTGAGGATGAAAAGTTGTACTCATATCTAACCGAGTATCAAAACCATGCTGCAATGCCTTCCAGAAATGTTAAGTGAATAAGGAACCTCGATAAAAAACAATGGAAATGGGAACTCCATGAAGTCACACATTCTGACTGATATAAAGCTCGGCTAGCTTCTTCTCCGTATACTTCACCCAAATCGGGATGAAGTGGGCCGACTTGGTCAACCTATCAACCACAACCCAAATGGAGTCATAACCACCCACGGTGGTAGGCAAACCCACAACAAAATCCGTAGTGATCTGTTCCCACTTCTAAGTAGGAATAGACATCCTCTAAAACACACTTCTAGGCCACTGGTGCTCACACTTGACCTGTTGGCAAGTCAAACATCTAGAAACAAAGTCTGCAATATCCCACTTCATGCCACACCACTAATAATGCTATCTCAGGTCATGATACATTTTGCGGCCTTGGATGAATAGAATATCGAGAACAATGGGCCTCCTCAAGAATCAATCTAATCAACTCGCATATCTTGGGCATACATATCCTGCCTCCAATCCCAAGACACCATCAGAATCAAGGACAGCCTCCTTGGCTTTCCCTCTCTACACTTTGTCTCGAATGAGACACAACTTCTCATCATCGAATTGGTGCTCACGAATCTGCTCAACCAAGGAAGAACGAGGCTCAATGAAAGTAATCAAACCACCCATCTCCTCAAAATTCTGCAATCATACAAGACTGTTGGCTAACCTCTGAACATCTCTAGCCAATGGTCTCTCCTCGACACTGATAGATGCAAGACTCCCCATACTCGAAGTTTTCCTACTCAAAGAATCGGCCACCACATTGGCCTTTCCTGGGTGATATAAGATCGTGATGTCATAGTCTTTCAGTAGCTCAAGCCATCTACACTGCCTCAAGTTCAGATCCCTCTGACTGAAGATGTATTGAAGACTCTGATGGTCAGTAAAGACCTCACAATGCACCCCATAAAGATAATGCCGCCAAAGCTTAAGCAAAAACACCACAACTGCCAACTCAAGATCATGGGTAGGGTAGTTTTTCTCATGGGTGTTCAATTGTCTAGAAGCATAGGCAATCACCTTACCCTTCTACATCAGAATACCCCCTAACCCAACTCTAGAAGCATCATAATAAATAGTGAAGTCTACATCCTCCTCGGGTAAAGTCAAAACAGGAGCTGAAGTCAACAAGGTCTTGAGCTTTTGGAAGCTCTCCTCACACTCATCAGACCACTGGAAGATCACACTCTGTCTAGTCAATCTAGTCAAAGGAGATGCAATAGTGGAGAAGCTCTGAACAAATCGCCTGTAATAGCCTGCAAGTCCCACAAAACTCCGAATCTCAGTGACTGAAGTAGGCCTGATCCAACCTCTAACTGCCTCAATCTTGGCTTTATCCACCCTAATACCTTCCTTGGATATCACGTGTCCTAGAAATGCCATAGAATCGAGCCAAAACTCACACTTCAAGAACATGGCATATAACTTCTCTTCCCTAAATCTTTGGAGCAAAATTCTCAAATGCCGCTCATGATCCTCCTTAATATTGGAGTACACCAAGTTGTCAATAATGAAGACTATCACAAAGGAATCAAGATAAGGTTGGAACACCCCATTCATCAACTTCATGAACGTTGTAGGGGCGTTAGCCAAACCAAAAGACATCACAAGAAACTCATAGTGCCCATAACAAGTACTGAAAGTTGTCTTAGGAATATCTGAAACCCTAATATTCAGCTGATGATAACCGGAACTCAAGTCAATCTTAGAAAATATAGAAGCACCCTGAAGCTGATCAAACAAGTCATCAAAACGAGGAAGAGGATACTTGTTTTTTACTGTTACTTTGTTCAGCTGTCGATAATCAATACACATCCTCATGGATCCATCCTTCTTCCTCACATCCAACATAGGAGCACCACACAGAGAAACACTAGGGGGCGAATGAACCCCTTACTCAACAAATCCTGCAACTGATCCTTCAATTCCTTCAACTCAGTTGGAGCCATCCAATAAGGAGGAATAGAGATAGGATTGGTGCTCGGCTTCAAGTCAATATCCCTATCCGGAGAAACACCTAGAAGATCAGTAGGAAACACATCTGAAAACTCTCTAACCATGGGCACAAAATTCTTGGGAGGTAGCCCAACACTGGTATCCTGAATGAAAGCCAAATAGGAAAAACACCCTCGATCAACCAATCTCTGAGCTCGAATGAAGAAGATAGCTTTGCTACGGTAAGAACCACTAGCACACATCCACTCAACTCCCGGGACACCTAGCACCGCTAAGGTCACAGTCTTACCAAAACAATCAAGAATAGCATGATGCAGAGAGAGCCAATCCATACCCAAAATAACATCAAAGTCTACAATCCCCAAAATTATCAAGTGTACCCAAGTCTCATACCCAGCCAAAGAAACAAGACATGATCGATAAACTCGATCCACCACTAAGGATTCACCCACTGGTGTAGAAACATGAATAGGCACAGGCATGCAATCAGACATCATATTAAACCCAACAGCAAAATAGGTAGACACATACGAGAAAGTAGACCCTGGATCAAACAATACCGACACATGTCGATGGCAAACTAGGACATTACCTATGAACACAACATCAGAAGTCTCAACCTCAGGTCTCTTTGGAAAAGCATAACACTAGCAACCTCGGCCACCTGCAATCTGAGTAGAACCTCTACCTCTACCCTCCGGAGCTGCATCACCCCTACCAGAAGTCCTGCCACCTTTACCAGACTGACCTCTGCCTCGACCCCTGCTCGGAGGTGCTGAATCTCTAGTTGGAGCAGCTGAGTAAGTATGCTAGGGTCCTGAGAGATTTTGTAGAAGGCACTGCCAAATCATCTGTCCTAGATCTCCACAACCATAGCAAGATCTCGGCATGGATAACACGGCTGCAAACTAGATGAGCTACCATGGTGACCTCGGCAAGAACCATAAGATCCTCAGGCTGACTGCCCACTCTTAGTTGCTAGCGTAGATGCATGAAATAGCCCATGGTGCTGAAAGGAGCCACTACCTCATTGTTAACCCTTGCCTCTAGATAAGGCACCAGAAAACTGACCAGAAGAATAGGCCCTCTTAGGCTATCCAAACTCTTCTAAAAATATCAACTCCGCCTCCTTGGTGGTGCTCACAATGGACAGGAAGGAAACCCCCTCTTTAGCTGCTTGGAATAAATACGACATGGTATACAAAGACAACCCTCTCACAAAGTTGTGAGCTCTCTCTGCCTCATCACGAACAATAGTCATAGCATGCCTAGAAAGCTCATAGAAACGGTCCTCATACTTATTCATAGACATACTTCCCTGTCTCAAGTCTTGAAACCTTAGTCGACTCTCCTCCCTGATGCTTTAAGGAATGAAGCAGTGCTGGAAAGCACTATAGAACACATCCCACTGTATTGGAGGAGACCAAACTGGTTTAGACCTCCAAAAGGTTCTCCACCACTCCCTGGCACATCCACGCAGCTGAAGAGCAACAAAATGAACACCTCAAGCATCCACCATACCAACCGCCTCAAGCATCTCATGGCACAAAGTCAAAAACTCTTGAGCATCCTCACTCTTACAACCCTAAAACTAGGGTGGTTTCATCTTCTGAGACCTTTCATAGTACCTACTTAGCTTTCATCACACTAACATCAGGAGCAATCTAAACACCCACAATCGATGCCGGAACCACTAGTGGCTGACCCACCTAATCTTGAATACCCGGAGTCTGCTGCTGACCTGAAGTCTGTGCTCCTAACCCAGTGTGAGAACCATGTGGTATACCAATCACACCACCCTAAGAGAAGTTCTCCATCACACCAAGCATCCTCAACAAAGTTTGCTGAAACAAGGAAGCTCCAAATCCGGAAGGAACCTTGTCCTCAGCAACCTCAACCAGTGGCTCAGGAGAAGCCTATCTACCTCTACATCTTGTTGGTGCCGCTCCACGGACACAACTTCTAGCCGGTGCTACTCCACGAGTACGACCTCTAGCTCGGCCCTAACTCTACCCCTAGTTGGGGTCTCAGCAACTGCCTCAGAGATTTCTCCCCCTCTACCACTGGAAACGAAAGCTCTATTCATCGGCATCACACAAAACATCACGCAGAAACTCATCACTATCAAAGGCAACCACGCACGATAAAGAAGAATGAACAAAAGGAAGTTTCTTAACAGCCTTGATAGATTCTCGAAGATAAGTACAGACATCTGCATACGGATCCTTGAGACTCTACTTAGACTTAGCTTGTACACACATGAGATCTATGAACCTGGGAATCTGTTACCATTTGTCGAGACCCAATAATGGACGTGATGATACTTGCCTATTCCCACCAATACAAGTCAGCCTCAATCCAATGAAAACAAAAGAAAAGCGGAATTAAATAAAGTAAGAACAAGACAAAGACAGAAAACTTATTCATTCTAAACAACACCCAAAAATATGGTTTTCACGTGTACAAGTCACTAAAGTAAAATAAGAATTCGAAAGATAAATACAAGTCTCAAATGTCTTTTGTTTCTCAAATAGAAATAAACATGACCAAAAAGGAAAAGAGGGCCCGTCGAGATGACTAGTAGCTACCTCTCAAGTACTTCCACGAGCCTCGAAATCAACAGAAGAAGAAGATCACACGGGTCTGGGCTTGAAACCTACACAAGTGCAGAAGCAAGGAGTGAGTACCACCAACACGGTACCCATCAAGCAACCTAATAAACTAGGCAACCTAGCTAAATTGAATACTCCTGTCCATCCCAACCGAACCTCTACAAACTACAATCGGCATAGAAATCAGCCCAAACTAACAGTTCTACAACAAACAGGTCTCAAGGCTCAAAGATCATACACCACAAGTCACAATTCAGCAACCGATAAATATCAAAACATTACTCTCAAGTACAAGACATTTCAAATCACAAATATCACATATTTAACGCACATATCAAAAAATCAATCCAACAGGTCAACTAGCTTAATCACATACATCAAATAAGTCAAAATATATGCATCAAGTAGATTGATCACAAAGTCAACATTGGCCGGAACCATTTCCCTTCGGCACATTGTCACTAGCTGGAACCATTTCCCTTTAGATTTCACAATATATCACTTGTCGGAACAATTTTCCTTCGACATTTAGATCATTAGCCGAAACCATTTCCCTTCGGCTTTATCAAAAAACATCACATGCCGAAACCATTTTCCTTCGGCATTTATATCACTAGCCGTAACCTTTTCCCTTCAGTATTTAGATCACAAACTGGAACCATGTTCCTTCTACTTTATCACAAACCATCACTTGTCAAAACCAATTCCTTTCGGTATTTATATCACCAGCCGAAACCATTTCCCTTTAATTTTAACATTATTTCACTTGCCGAAACATTTTCCTTCGGTATGTAGATTACTAGATGGAACCATTTCCCTTCGGCTTTATCACAAAACATCACTTGCCGGAAGCATTTCCTTTCGATATTAATATCACTTGTCGTAACCATTTACCTTCAGCTTTTATCAAGTGTCTCATCACGGTGTCAACAATCAATGCACAAAAGCAATATCACACCACACGGAGAGACAACAATTCACACAATTCAAGTCCACTTTTATGCTTTCAAGCAATTCACCAATCAATCAAATAGTGGCCACAACAAAGCAATTCATAATTATCATTATCATCAAGAAGCCTTTTCACTTTTCCCCTTTTTGTTGGTTAACATTAATCAAGTGGAACAAAATAACCCTTCACCTCATCCCTGATTAGTCCCAACACATAGGCAATGAAGAGAAATAAACAATTCAACTAAATTGCAAAGTTTAGGATATCACTTGCCTCAAATCAATCAATTAATCACTCTAAGAGTTGAGTCTTCTCCTTCCGATTCACTTCCAAAGCCACACAATATATAATAATCAAGTATTCACAATCAACTTTCGGAAACCACAATACCCACATCAATTATTTAGAGAAATGGGTCAAACACCTCAAAACCCAATTTCAAAAAGAAGGTTTGAATTCGAAATTAATACTTGATATTATTACTCAAGGCTTTAGGAACTCATCGGGAAAAATCAATTCAAAAAAGGATTGAAAACCACTTCAAAATCACCATTTTAGTTAAGAACTTGAGTTCTTGAAAAGCCTCATCGTTCACCAATCAAAATCCAATAATTGATGTTAAAAGCCATAACGAATCAAAGGGAAATGAAGGTTAAGGATTATAAAACCTTACCCCAAAGATTTAGCACAAGAAAATCCTTCACAAATCGCCACCAAGGGTTTCCCAAGCTCAAAAATAGTGAATGGGGCTTAAACCCAGAAATTTCAGGCCAAAAACCCTCTCTCATGTCGCAAAAGCGACCGCGAACCCCCCTAAAAATGCGGGTCTCAATTAAGCGAAGCTTCCTTCACTTCTGCAAAGCTTGCTTAAGCTAAGAGGCTCTCGCTTCTGCGAAGCACGCTTATGCGACCAGCCTTCGCAAAAGTGAGTCCTGCAGACACCAACAAAACACAGCCACAATTCAAAACACTAAAAAGGCCTTCGGGATTCGTTTGGAACCCAGAACACACAAACCAGATATGCAAACCAATTATACTCGATGATTTGGACTAATGAAACCATCAAAATACGAATCTGAGGTCTCCTTGACCCGACATTCGTGAAAACCACAAGAAACCAACAAATGCCCAAAATGGCCAAAACAAGCTCAGGACCTCTCAAAATTCAACCAAGACCACTCCTACGCCTAAAATCATCCCCTGAATCCAACAAAATTTAGAATTTCGATCCGAAACCTGTATGACACCAAAAAACCACTTTTAGGCAACTCAAGCGTTTCAAACTCAAAACTTACAAAAATCTCAACATTAAACTCAAAGCTTTTAATCGAATTCAAAAAGTCATTCAAGAAATAATTTGGGTCAATAGTCGGGAGGGGCAAAATGATAATTTTCAAGAAAACACAAAAAATGACCAACCGGGTCATTACACGAAGAGGGGAAGACATCATATTTCTATCTTGATACTTCGTGATGATAAGATGTTGGGTTTAAGTCCCATTTATTTACGGCCTAAAACACTTTTATATGGATAAGACGTTGGGTTTGAGTATCAATGTACTATATTGATGATATAATGATGACTAAGGCAAAATAATGTATTTTTTGTGAAATTAGTCATGAAAAATGTCTCATTGAAATCGCTCCATTCCCTTAAAGTGAATATGGCAGCAGTGCATAATATTTCTGAAAGAAGACAAATGATTGAATAATGCACATGAATGTGGAATGAGGTATTAAGTTATCATAATTAATGTACATAGATGATTGTATTCCATTCATGAATAATGAAAACTTTTGATAAATTCTAAAAATATAGATCTATTCTCTGAAGTAAATGAGGTGTAAGCCCATCATGCTAGGCGTGGAAAAGGTGGACATGGTATCACCAGGAATGTCTCTAGATATACATAGAAAAGTTTCATACCTTATCTTTTGGTTTGTATTGGACAAGAGTTAGTGCAATTGAGGCACATTCTATGGTAAATCAGAAATTTACTAATTCCATTACTTTCGTACTTTGGCATGATCATACGGGACATCATGGGTCTATAATCATGAGAAGAATTATAAAAAATTAAAATTGACATTCATTAAAGAACCTAAAGATTCTTTTAATGGTGAATCATCTTGTACTACTTGTTATAAAGACAAGTTAATTATGAGACCATCATCAAGAGAAGTTGTGATTGAGTCCCTTGCATTCTTGAAACGTATACATGAGTTTGTGGACCTATTCACCCACCTAGTGGGTTGTTTAGATACTTCATGGTCCTATGTGTGTCTATGTCATCTTGCAATTTGATGTTTGCAAAATTGTTTGCACAAATAATATGATTAGTAGCACAGTTCTCTGATAATCATATTAGTCCATTCGGTGATGGGATCACGACTCACCTCCAGAAGAGGTAGAGTAATTGAGAAGAAATAAATCAGAAATTTTACTCTCGGAGTATTAAAGTTGAAATATGCTCATATAATAGTAAATTAGAAATTTACTAAATCAAAAGACACATGTCATAGTAAACTTGGCGTTTTCGAGTACAAATAATTTTATTAGTTGGCATGAATAATATTATTTGTGCAAGATAATTGAGTAAGAGCACAACTTTCAGAATATGTAATCAAGACAATTCATCTTTATAATTTTGATAAATATCAAAGATGATGTGACATTAAATACCTCAAATAAATATCCCATCATTGCTTATGAGAATAAAATTTCATGATCTGATATCTAATATATTGCGTTCAAAAGTAATTGTATGTATCAAACCAATAAATTATAATCAATTTTTTTCTCAATTGGTCGAGGACCAAATATTTTCGTCTAATAATTTTGATGTGTAGTATATGATTAATGAATATACAATAATGCACAAAGAGGGATTCTCCAAAATAGATTGAGATATATGTTAGTCTGTCTAACATAAGGGGGAGATAAGAAGCAACGCAAGAGTTGTAAATACTCCTATTGAATGTCCCTAAAGGATGGAGTTTATGACATGCATGAAGCATGATAGACTAATCGATTCTAAATAAAATAATACTTGAAAAAAGGGGGAGGATCAAAGAATCAAAATGATCATAATAAGGAGGCAATGTGTTCTTGAAGAGCTCATGACATAACATTTCATGAAACCTCATGAGAGGGGTACGTACCTGAAAATAATGAACTGATGAGATCTCAATAGGTTAAGTTGTATTGTGAAATGTTATAAAATGATAGCTCATTGATGATATATTTGATACAATATAGTGCAATATTCCAAAAGATTATGATGATATTAATTGTACGTCTATTAAAGAATGTTGACGTTGAAATGTTTATCAAGTGAAAAGTAGAATGATGCATCTTATTAAACGTAAAGCTTATTTGACTCGTAGTCTAGACACTAGAAGATGTTATATATTAAATATTGAATATTGAATATTTGTCACTTGACAAAATTGATATGAAAATTCCTGAAGGATTCCATATCTAAAGCTTTTGCAAGTTTTTGGAAAACATGTTTATAATGCTCATATGGATTAAATCAACCAATAATTTTTCATACTGCTTTGCAAGTTAATAATTTGAAGTAAACTCTTGAAGAGTTTTTCAAAAGACAATAGATTATTTGCTTAAAGAAATTAAAGTGAGGAACCTGTAGAATTCTTTGATCCTGAAGGATGATTCATAAAAAGAGATAGTTCGAAACACATTTCGACAAAGCTTTTCTACACATATAAGCTCCAAAAGAATGATGATATCAATGTGCTATAGATTCGTTTGAGTGACAATGTGGCTGATTTGTTCATCAAGTCTCTACCAACTACAACTTTTAAGAAGATGGTGCACAAGCTTGGAATGCGAAGATTCAAGTCTCTAGATTGATGTTCTCATTAGGGGAGTTAATACGCGCTACTCTTTTTCCCTTACGAGTTTTTGTCCCATTGGGTTTTCCTTGTAAGGTTTTTAATGAGGCATCCTAGATGCATATTATTTGATATGTGTACTCTTTTTCTTCCCTAGAGTTTCTTTTTTTAAAAAAAATTTTAAGTAAGGTTTTTAACGAGACACCATTACCTATGAATTAGACATTCAAGGGGGAGTGTTATAAATATAGTGAATGCCTATCTTTTAGAGAAAATTAAGGAACCCTAACTTTGGGACCAAGTCAATTTTCCCCTATAAATAGAGGAGTCCTCTTCATTGTAAAAAATTATCCCTTAAATAGAAATTATAAGTCTTCTCTCTTGTCCCTACTTTTTTCTCATTATTTTATATAGTTTCATAACAAATTTAATAATATTACATCAATGACTATTAATCACTATTAAGAGTCTCTCTATCACATAGAAGAAACCATAACCTACCTCAACCAAAGAACCGAAGTCAAGCAAGCTAATTCACCAATTCTTTTTCTTTCCTGAATGCCTCTTAACATTCTCAATTTATCATATATGCATAATTTGTAAGTAAATGCGCTCAATTCTATAATCAAGTTCCTAATCTTGATGCTAATTAGTATGTCATCTCTTGTATTTTCTTAAATTTCAAACCTAGGGTTAAGTATCAAATCCTCCAAACAACATAACTCTAAAGGAAATCATATAATACAATACATCTAATATTTAATTACCTATCTCAATATGCCTAAACATTACAGTAAATGTGATAAACCGTAAGAACTTCTCTCAATCAAAACTACATGCCCAATAAATTTTACTATGGAAGCAACCTCCAGGACAACAAAACTTTACTTCCTGCCAATCTATTCTCTATGTTATATATATAATATATAATATGAAATTTCTAAAGATTAATTTATCAAGTGCAATTAACCTCATTATCCAATGAAGGTCCATTTAATATATTGTCTCCCCTACCCCACAAACTAGAAATACCATAAAGTTTTCCTTAACCATTTTTAACTCTAAACATTAACTTCTGATTCTCTTTTCCTTCTTTATTTTCCCCACAATTCCAATAACATAGAATAGTATATGATTCTATCTAAATTTATGAATTTAGAGGTCTGGGCAAGTTGTACCTAGTGTATATTGAACGTCCTTTGGGTTGTGCCGCACCGTAAGTTTTCTTGTCTAGTCTTTTAATTATTTAGGACAAATAATTATGAACTAATAATTAAATAAATACTAAATCCCACTAATTTCTTCCTACCCATGGGCCACGTGGTAAGGGAATTAAATAAATTATGGACTTAGTCCATTAACCACCAACTAATAAAAATTAATAATTTAGTAAATACCCATCAACTAAATAATCGTAGTTAGGAAAATAATTCAAGATTCTCATTTAAAATTTACGGGAAGGTACTTTTATGAAAGAAATGAGTCTAGTGTTTGAAACCACCTGACGAGTCGTTACATCAGATACCAATTTACCCATTGTTAGTCCCAAATGTTTAAAAGAAAGGTGAGGATTAGAAAGGGTACCTGACTCGACAACAAGATGTAGATATCTTATATGCATATCAACCTCAATCTCCCAAGTGGACTCCTCAACCGGTCGATTCTTCCATTGGACCTTCACAGGTGCAATCTCCTATGATCTCAACTTGCTAACCTCCCTTTCTTAAATAGCTACATGATCTTCCTCATAAGCTAGGTTCTCATCAAGAAGGACCAAATACCATTGAATAATGTAGTTCCCATCACCATGATATTTCTACAACATAGACACATGAAACATCAGGTGTACTCCGAACAACCCTGGAGGCAAGGCCAATTCATAGGCCACCTCTCCCACATGCTTAGGAACTTCAAACGGCCCAATATACCTTGGACTAAGCTTACCTCGTTTATCAAATCTCATCACACCCTTCATGGGTAAAACCTCAAGTAAGACTTGCTCTTCCTCCATACACTCCAAGCCCCTAACCTTCCGTTCGGCCTACTCTTTCTGCTTGCTCTTAGCTGCTAGAAGCTTCTCCTGAATGAATTTCACCTTCTATAATGATTTCCTCAAAAGATCAGTACCCCAAGGTGTAACTCAAATGTATCAAACCAACCAATGGGAGATATACATCTCCTTCCATACAATGCCTCAAATGGAGCCATATCAATACTCGAGTTATAGCTATTGTTGTACAAAAATCTGCCAAGGGTAAGAGCTAGTCCTTATGACCACTAAAATCTATCACGTATGCACGAAGCATATCCTCTAGCACTTGAATTGTCTGCTTCAACTGCCAATCAGTCTAAGGGTGAAATGCAGTGCTAAGATCCAATGTAGTACCTAACTCAGCCTACAAGGTCCTCCAAAAGTTAGAAGTAAACTGTGTACCTCTATATGATATAGAAATCAGAACTCCATGCAATCGAATAATCTCGTGGATATAGAGTTTGACTAACTACTCTACATTATAAGAGTCCTTGACCAGAATAAAGTGCACAAACTTAGTTAACCTGTCAACAATTACCCATATCGAATTAAACTTACGGAATGTCTTTGGAAGACCAACCACAAAGTCTATTGCATTTTTCCCACTTCTATTCAGGAATGGACATTCTCTGTAGTGTTCCTCCATGGCTCTGGTGCTCGTACTTTACCTGCTGACAATTCAGATATTGGGCAACAAAATCAACAATGTCATGCTTCATTCTACTCCACCAATAATGTTGTCTCAAGTCACGATACATCATGGTTGCAATTGGATATATAGACTACCTCAAACTATGAGCCTCTGCAAGAATAATCTAAGTCAAATTATCAACACGAGGCACTCATACCAGCCCCTTAATCCTCAAGATACCTTGCTTATCAATCATGAACTCTTTGGCTTCTCCTCGTAAGACCATATCACGAATCCGGCTCAGCTTCTCATCATCAAACTGCTTTCCTTTAATCTTGTCAAGAAAATAAAATCTTGCCTCCACACAAGCCAAGAATCCTCCGTTCTTAGTTACTTCCAGCCTCATAAGGTCATTAGCCAAAGTTTGAACCTCTTTAGCCAATGGGCATCTAGAAGCCTACAAATGGGATAAACTCCCCATGCTCCCTACTTTTCTACTCAGGGCATCAGCCACAACATTAGCTTTTCCCGGGTGATAAAGAATAGTAACATCATAGTCTTTCAACAACTCAATCAACCTCTTCTACCTCAAATTCAAGTTTTTCTGAGTGAACACATATTGTAAATTGAGATGATCTGTAAACACTTCACACTTGACCCCACATAGATAATGTCTCCGCATCTTCAATGAAATACAATCGCAACCAACCCCAAATCATGAGTGGGTTAGTTAAATTCATGCACTTTACAAAAATTGAATTGTGATGCTAAGATCTTGGGTAGAGACAGGTGATATTTTAGTAGGTAAATTAACACCCCAAGTCGTGAAAGAATCTTCATATGCCCCGAAAGATAGATTGTTACGAGCTATACTTGGTATTCAGGTATCTACTTCAAAAGAAACTTGTCTAAATTACCTATAGGTGGCAGGGGTCGGGTTATTGATGTGAGGTGGATCCAGAAAAGGGGCGGTTCTAGTTATAATCCCAAAATGATCGTGTATATATTTCACAGAAACGTGAAATCAAAGTAGGTGATAAAGTAGCTGGAAGACACGGAAATAAAGGTATCATTTCCAAAATTTTGCCTAGACAAGATATGCCTTATTTACAAGATGGAAGATCCGTTGATATGGTCTTTAACCCATTAGGAGTACCTTCACGAATGAATTTCGGACATATATTTGAATGTTAACTAGACATTCTGCTCTTACAATAGCACTGCACCTAAACCAGAAGAAGATGCATCACAATAAATAATGAAATTCTTACCTTCCACAAGCAAGGCAAGGATCGGTGCATTAGTCAACAAGTTCTTGAGTGTTTGAAAACTCTCTTCACACTCATCTGACCATACAAATGGATCATTTTTCTAGGTCAAAATGGTCAGCTAGGAAGCAATGGAAGAAAATCCCTTGATGAACTGACGGAAGTAGCTAGCTAAACCAACAAAGCTCTTTACCTCTGAAACATTAGTAGGCCTTACCCAACTCTTCACTGCTTTAATCTTCTAGGGATCCACTATCACTCCATCCTTAGAAACCATGTTCCCCAAGAAAGACAATGAATTGAACCAGAACTCATACTTGGAGAATTTGGCATAAAGCCTTTTCTACCTTAACAATCCCAAAACAATTCTCAGATGCTTTTCATGTTCTTTCTTGCTCTTTGAGTAGATCAGTATATCATCAATAAATACATTTAAAAAGAGATCGAGATATGGCTTTAAAATTCCAATCATCAAGCTCATGAAAGGAGCAGGGGCTTTCGTAAGCCCAAAAGACATTACTAAAATGCCCATACCTTGTTTGAAAAGTAGTCTTTGGCACATTCGCTACCCACGTTTTAAGTTGATGATAACGGGACTTCAAGTCAATTTTAAAGAAGACACAAGCACCCTGTAGTTGATCGAACAAGTCATCAAAGTGAGGAATGTGGTACTTTTTCTAATAGTCACCCTATTGAGTTGTCTGTAGTTTATGCACATCCGAAAATTACTATCCTTATTCTTCACAAACAAAACTTCAGCATCCTAAGGAGAGGCACTCGGTCTAATAAAACCTTTACCCAATAACTCCTAAGTTGGGCCTTCAACTCCCTCAACTCAAGCGGGGCCATTCTATATGTTGGAATTGAAATAGGTCTAGTCCCAAACTCTTGGTCAATACAAAAATCAATATCCCTGTCTAATGGCATACTGGGTAGGTCTATAGGGAAAACCTCCACATAATCACACTCTGTCACAACAGACTCAATCGAAGGCACTTCAAAATTATCATCCCTTAGATGTATCAAGAAGGAGGAACAACCCTTACTCACCAACCTTTTCGAGCAAAGAAAAGAGATGATCCAAACGGGGGAGGGAATATAGTCACCCTCCCACACCAACAGATCTATCTATGCTTGGCCAAGGTCATGGTCTTAGCATTGAAATCTTAGATTGAAAAATTTGGAGAAAGCCAAGTCATACCCAGAATTACATCAAATTCAACCATATCAAAATAAATCAAATCTACATTAGTTCTACTCCCCATAAAAGTCACACGGCAAGACCTATACACTTTCTCAACTATCACAGACTCACCAACAAGAGTAGAAATACTAAACTCACCTCCCTTATGAAACTTCTTGAATGTTGTCAACTTGGCGAAGTCATATGGCTTCACCCCCTGTACCTCCATCACAAAATCAAGAACTTCCTGAAAAGAGTTTACTGAAGCAGCCACCTACAAATCTAGAATTTGTAAATCTGACCTCTATCCCTTCACAAAGCGGTGAATCTGCTCTTCTCGACTGAAGCAAAGCTGAGTAGCATATCTAGATAAAGCACGAAATATGACCTCATAGGCCATAACAAACAACTTCTCCCACTCTATATTCAGGAACTCATCTCTCCTCCTGTCCCTCAAAATCCAGGGAATATACTTCTCCATGAAAAAGCTAGAAAATGTTGTCCAAGTCATAAGTAGTGCCTTTGCTGGTCACCACTCAACATGAGACCACCACCACATTTTTGAATCTCCATGGAACTTGTATGGCATAAACTCAACACCAAATCGCTCTACTATATCCACCTTATGAAGTAGCTCCTTTCAATCAATACGGAAATCATAAGCATCTTTAGATTCTGTACTCTTGAAGACCGGGGATTTCAACTTTTAAAACTTAATAAATAGATCATATTGGTTACGAGTCATTAAATTCCATGTAGTTAAATAGAGTAACATGCCCATTTCAAATGACACATCCTCTTTTGCTGGTGTTGGTGTTGCCACTTATGTTTCTCTAGTTCTGACCATATGTGAAATAAAGTGAAGGAAGTCAAATACCAATTTGTATCACTTAGATACAAATTGGATACAAGTAATAGAAGGAAAGAAATAAGGAACAGAGTTTTCCTAAAGTCCTATAGCCTCTCGAAGAAAAGTAAAGGTGTTTCTGTACCGTTCCTGTAACACCTAAAAAATTTCTAAGCTAACACTCGAACCATTCTTTATTTTCATATAAGGTCGTATTGGGTGATTCTTAAATTTCTCATATGTGTAAAGGTCAATTCTTTAGTGTGCGAATGGAGTGGGATATGAATTAAGTCACTAGAATCCCCTAGCACAAAGTTGAGTTGAAGGCTTCTTTACCATGAAAGTTTTGATGTAAGATTTTACTTTGGCTAACTTCAAATATTATATCTTTCTGCATATAATGAATTAGGTGGCCCATCTACCAAATTGAAATTATTTGAGTCCTCTTTCCAAGGCCACCAAGTTTGCCTCATTTCTAGTTCGGAGTAAAATGCTATGACCGTTTTACTAGAGACTACCACATCAAGTTTTCTGAAGCTGTGAACTACGAAACCATTTTACAGGCCATTGATTGAACTACGACCCATACTTTCAAGTCGTAGGAAAAGTTTAGAGAGTCAGTTTTTGTGGTCCAATTCCTACGGATTCATTCTACGGGCTGTAGTTTGGACACGTAGAATAGACTTTTGAGCCTGAAATTTAGTATAAAGTCGACGGATTGGATCTACGGCCCACAGAAATATCTACGAATCATAGATTGAACCAGTAGAGTGAAATTTTTAGCCTTAAAATTAAATTTAAATTTCACGGATGTGATCTACGATTCGTCGATAAAACCACAAATCGTAGATAGTCCTGTGGACAATTTTCATCAGCTTTTAAAGAGGGGTAGTTTAGTTTTCATCACCGTTTAAAGAGGGGTAGTTCAGCCTTTTCCCACCCCTTTTAGGCCTAAAACCTGACCTTTTTACACATAGGTAAGGGTTTAAATAGTGTTAATCAGTTCTTTTACGTTTATTAACACTTCAAGTCATTAGAGCAAGGTTCTAAGAGGAGAAAATGCTAGGTTTTCAAGCGCTTTTTGAGTTTTCACCAGTTGTGCCAAGAACTTTGTTCTTCCAGGTATATAAGGCTATCTTAGTGTTGGACTATTACGTCATCATGCCCTACTTCTACTTTCTATCAGTAAAAGAGTAATCTAGGGTTTTCTCCTTAGTTTTGAGTATTCTTGAGATGAGTTTGATGTTGATTTCTGAGTTCTTAAGTTTCTAATTTTGAGTTGCTATTCCTAATTATTGAGTTGCTGCATATTATGCATTGAGATTGTTGAATTGATTGTTCATGTCTATTTTCAGCATGAACCCTATCCTTGAGCATTCATTGAGTTCTTATTGATGATCTTTCAAAGAAACACAATCATTTTAAATTAATTTTCTGAGAAAGCAAAGAGGAGTTGAGAAAGAATTTTTAACACGATTTGAGTAAAAGTATAAGGAAACTAAGTATTCCATAATGTAACACCTTTTACATTGAGAAAAGAGAAACTGTGTTTTCTAAATGAGTAATGAGTTCAGAGATACTTTAGAGCATTACCTCTTTTAAGAGGATATTTTGAGAAATTAACTCAAAACTAGAGAAAGAATTTGTTTTATATATTTGAGTATGTATATATATTATTAGGAGTAGTATTGAGCACCAATATGGGGACGAGTTCAGACAACTCCACATCCTCATTAACCATGTCACCAACATGGGTAAAAAGTGTCATACTTTATAGATGATTCCTTATTGCTTAGTGGATCTACTTACCGACAAGGTATATGACAGCCCTGACAGCGTGTGGGAGACGCTGTATCATCACGTAGCTCATAGTGATGGTTGTCAGTTAGAGAATCTCTCAATTAGAGTTAAAGTGTATTTTCATATATCACCTATTATGTTGAGTTCAGAGATGAGTAAGTATTTGTAAAGTTATAAATGATTTAATTCTTTTATTTCTTTACATTCAGCTTGAGTATATTTTATCTGTTACTTTTCCTTCTTTCAGTTATTTTGCTTTGGTTATATTACATACTCTTACATTCCAAGTACTAATGTCATTCGACCTGGATTTTTCTATGATGCAGATACAGGTGTTCAGGATAATCAACAAGCGCTTCGTTGATATCACTTTGCACTTTAGATAGCTTTTGGTGAAACTCCTTACATTCTTGAGGACTTCACATTTACTTTCAGTTTAGTTGCTTTGAGATGTCGTGGGTCTTGTCCCGGCACCTATATTACTATTAGAGGCTTCATAGATAGTTAGATTTGAGATGTCCTCATAGTTCTTGTCAAACTGTTCTACAACTATTATGATTATTACATTGAGTATTTTGAAATGTTTGAGTTGAGTGTTGACTTTAAGTTTACATGATTGAATTTTGTTTTGAGTTAAGTCTTTCGCTAAGTAGTCAGTCAGGCCAACGGTTCTCTAGGGGACCAACAATGGTTCTTAGTGCCGGTCATGTCCAGGGTGTAGGCTCGAGGCGTGACTGTCACGACACAAAATGAGTCATGAGTGACACCCACACTTAACCTCCTAGGTGGGTGAACCAATGAATTCAAACCTCAACTTAAATTAATTGTTCAACTACGAAATACACCCATAATGCGGAAGCTCAAACCTTATTGAAGTAAATAATAAAAATACTCTAGAGTCTATTAATATTATACCCAAAACCTGAAATTCATCACATCAAGGACATCTACTCTCAAAATACCAAGTCTAAGAGTGTTAAAGACACTAGAATAAATAAATAGAAGAGTTCATGTCCAAAAACTAAGGACATCATGCCATGACCGAGAAAATCCAATACGAGCTAAAAGGAAAAGCTCACCCTGAAATCTGATGTCCTGGAGACTGGATCGAGATGAGGGCGAATCGAAGTCACTGGTACACTTGCTGCACTCCACAAAAGGAAAATGAATAAAAACACAAGTAGGGGTCAGTACAGGGCAACATGTACTAAGTAGATATCATCGGCCAACTCAAAATGGAAACTAATATGCAATTAGTAATAGTATAAAATCACCTATATCACTTAGCAGGTGGCAAGAAAAAAACAACGTGAACAAGCGACAACAACACTGAAGCAAGTACGTGATCAATCAACAATATCAAGAATACACCTGAGGACTCATGCCTCCACACCAACTCTTTTGGGAATTGAGTTCTTTGAGATTAAGTACATTAGGTTATTTAATATGTTCTCTTTAACGTTACGGTGCCGGAATGTGACACCCGATCCAATAGTAACGTGTCGGCTCGTGGCACCAGATCAAAATATATTTTACCGGCTCATGGCACCAGATCCAAATATATTGTACCGGCTCGTGATACCTGATCCAACAATATTGTTAATTCATCATTCTTTGTCATCTCTTTCCACTTCCTTAACAATATGTTCATCAAGCCTTCTTCATTCAAGGCATCACTTTAATAGAACAAGTTTAAGATTATGAATTTTGCGGTCTTGGGATTACAGACCAATCACAACAACACATAAATCATCCAAACCACAACAACTAAGTACATAGAAATTTCATAGCATTACTCAATGTCTATTAATCACTATTAAGAGTCTCTGTATCACATAGAATAAATCATAACCTATCTCCACCGAAGAACCAAAGTCAAGCAAGTTAATTCACCAATGTTTTTTTTTCAATGTCTCAAATCATTTCCAATCTATCAAGTATGCATAATTTTATAAGTAAACGAGTCTATAGACACCCATATTATTATATGTCTAGCCTAGACCCAATAACTCACCCAAATCTAAAATCAGTTTCTTAAAGTTCAAGCCTGGGTAAGTCCCAATACCTCCAATTTTCATAACTTTAATGGAATTCATATAATACAATACACCTAATATTTAATTATCTATACCAATATATAAAAACTTGAATTATAATGTGATAATTAAAGAAAATAATTAATGTCGAATCTATCAAATCAATTCAGTGGCGTACTAAAATAACTAAATGGCCGAACCAACCTATTTCTTTTACAATTTCAACAATACATTAATAATATTATATGATTGATACTCATCCCATTAATCATTATACAATCATTCTTTAGTCAATGAAAATTAATGTTTGTCCCCCAATTTCAAACAGTAACGACATATACCCACCTACAATTCCTTATCTAACAATAATAATAATAATAATATAAATTCTCACCTAACCATCAATATGCATAGAATAACCATGGTATTGTTGAAGATTTACCTAAAGAAACAGTCGCTTTGTGATGCTGCAGGTATGGTTTCTCGCCCAAACCCTTTTTCTTTCTACAAATTATTCACTACCCCAATTATTATACATGACTAATTATAAAAGTGGTGAAAATGGCCCACTATTAATTTTAATGATATTTTCTTTAACGACCAACTAAATTAATTATTAAAATTATCCCATTAATTATATAATTATTGTTAACGCTCAAATCACTCTTCAAAACTAATTAAAAGAGTGAGCGGTCATCAATAAAAACCCAAAAAAGAGTCGGGTCGAATCCCACAAGGAATGGTATATGGTTAAGAATTTAATTAGAGAATTAATAAGCAATTAATTCAATTGAAGTTGAAATAAAAACTAATGGGTGGAGAAGTCCACCAACTTTAATAGTAATAATTCAGTCACCCAATTAGCAATATGGAAATCGTTGACAAATGACAAAACTAAAGGAATCTAGGGGTGTGGGGATTGAATGTTGATTGCACTTGGGGTATAGTAAAATTCCTCATTACAGCTAATTAATCACAAATAAGCTAGGTCATCATCATTGATTCTAATCTTCTTTCGATCCTAAAGCATCCTTGCATAGAATCTGCTTTCGGTCTCATCTATATGCCATTCAAAACAACCCAAAACCTTAGAACTACAATTAAGTAACTTAAACTACAACTACTGAACAGATTACCCACTTATCTTGGTCTCTTTTGAGCACCATTACAAGATCAAAACTAGAATTAAGTTGGCCACTACAATTCATGAATTAATCACCTGGCAATCAGTCAAATTTGTAATTAACAGCCATAAAACAGAGCAACTCAACAGGCCCACTAAATTAAATCAACACCTAACTCCATAATCACACCCCAAGAGTTTGGGCTTTTAGCCACACATTACAAAGTGTAAATAGATTATACCTTGCATGAAATTAGCCATGGGTAGCATGAAATTGAGTATTTAATAGCAAACCCACTTCAAATCCAAACTCAATTTCTCCAATTCAAGTTTACACAATTGAAAGCTTCAACAATAAAATGTATTCTTTCATAATGGAAAATGTTTCTCTCTCTAGAATGTTCAAAATATTTCTCTTAATTTTTCCACACACTCTTCCTCTCTCCTCCGGGCTACTTATAGTTTCCAAAAATTAGTTTCATGTCCCTTTCGGCGACGTTAGCTCAGTTCGTCCACTGCAAATCAGTGAATTTCCCATCTTCCTTTGGTTCTCCTTTTTCTTACTTCAAGCTTTAGGTGTTTTAGTCTCATTAGGTGATCCCGTTTGAGCTTTCTTTTGTAACTTCGGTGAATCACCAATTTCCACATCGTATCGTCTTTTGGGCCATCATTTTATCTACAAACACTATCAGATTTGGTGACATCTATCCACTTCGCCTTATGTATTTCAGTGGATCACCCTTCCTATCACATCCCAAAACTGGGTGTGATGGCACTTGTCCTATCCCACCAAGACAGGTCAGCCTAAACCCAACAAGGATAGTAATAAATGCGTAAATAAGCAAATTAAAGAAGAATTCCAAAAGTAGAAGTCTTTCCAAACTTAAATAACCCCAAAGGACTTGTTTTCACATGTACAAGCCACTAATAACAAAACTGAAATGAAAATACAAGTCTCAAGTATGTCTTTGTTTCTCAAGTAGAACAAAGCATAAAAATAGGAATAAGAGAGTGCTCTTGATGAAAATAGCTACCTCTCTCGGTCTCCTGGGAAGCCTTGGATGATCAAGAAAAAGGGGAACTCATAGTTCGAGCTCAGAACCTACACAAGTGTAGAAGCAAGGAGTGAGTACCAAACAATACGGTACTCATCAAGCCAACTATTAAAACTAGGTAAATCTAATAAAATACGCGAACTCCTTTCATTCCAATCGAACCTCCATAACTACTACCCGTACAGAAAATCAGCACAACCAAACAATTACCAATACACAGTTCAAACAGCCTCCACAGTCACATTTCAAAATCATAAGTCACAACTCGCAAGTAATCACACAGTCAATCACAAGAATCATGCTCACCACACAATGATATGCAAGAATGATGATGCACATTAAATGATCATGCATGCTCAAAATTGCTGGTAATGACCTCATTATCACACACTCCGGAAAAGACTTCGGCATCAAAATCTCGCTGGAAAAGACCTCGGCTCACAGAAAAAGACCTTGACATCACAATCACGTCGAAAAAGACCTCAGCTCACCAGAAAAGACATCGGCATCACAATCTCGTCGGAAAAGACCTCGGCATCACAATCTCGTCGGAAAAGACCTCGGCATCACAATCAATCATCTCATCATAGTGTTTAAGAATAAAATGCAATCAGAATGTTCGCATGAATAATGACGAAATGACAAATTCAAGCAATTCACAATCACAATGAAGATATCAAAGTATTTCACCAATTGCGATATCAAGATCACGACATATTACACTTCGGGACACAACATTAGCACACATTGCCTTATAATAACCCCGTCGATCAATTAAAATTAGTTCATGGAAGAACTCAACCCGTATCCTCCTCCCCATTACTCCCTAACACATACAAGAAAGGAAATTTGGGATTCTACAAGATTTACGGAGTTTAAGAAGTTCACTTGCCTTAGCCAAAATCACGATCAATCAATAACTTGAGCCTTTCCTTTTCGAATATCATCTGAAACACCACAATCTATTCATACAATGATTCACAATCAAATTCCGGAACTATCGACAATAAAATAACAAATTTTTGGAAAAAGGGTCAAAACAGCTCAAAAATCCTATTCCAAAAATGGGGCTTAAATTTAGAATTTTTACATGAAAATGATCCTAACAGCATTAGGAATCCATTGGTGAAAACCGTTTAAAAAATGGAGCTCAAATCAATTCATAATCAACATTTAATAAAAATTTTGAAATTCTTAAAAAATCCCAATCTCTTCACTTTAAAATACCCAATTTCAAGTTAAAATCAAGATATAACCAATGGGTTATGAAGATTATGGATTAAAATCACTACCCAAAAGCTTTCCAACTAAATTCCTTTGAAAATTGCCTATCCCGAGCTTCCCAAGTCCAAAAATGGTGGAAATGGGTGTTTTCCTAATTTTTGGGAATTAAACATTGTTCAGGGAAAAATAACCCTCTACGAATGGGGCTCACTTAGCTCGCGGACGCAGAGCACAGCATTCAGACCCTCCACGAATGCGACAGGACCCACGCAAAAGCAAGGTCAAGGCCCTTCATGTAACACCTCAGATTCGAAAAGAAAAAAATTCTTGGTTTTCAGGTTTGGTGCCAGTACCAACGGAAGTCATCTACGGACCGTAGGTTGACTTATGGGCTAAAAGTGGGAACTGTAGATGGGAGGGTTAATATTTTGAAAATGCCAAGTTTCAGGATCCCATTGAAGGTTTGCCAGGACGGTCCGTCAGTCCATAAATGAGTCGTAGATAGGTCTCGTAGGTTCCCTCAGGCTTGGTGAAATTTTAAAGGTTCAAGGTTGGAGTGACGGTTGATATGTACGCTCCGTCAATTGACCTACGGACCGTGCATGGGGTTCCCTCATTTGAGAGTTGCTCCAAGACGAGCTACTTTAGGGACATGCGGAGGAGCAAATCGTCTGCATGCTATGGCTAGTCGCCAGGATCAGGAGAACTCACCAGATGTTGTTACTGGTATGCTCAAAGTCTTTTCTATTATTGTTTATGCCTTACTTGATCCAGGTGTGAGTTTGCCTTTTGTGACTCCTTATATAGCCATGAGGTTCGACATTTCCCCCGAGCAACTTCTTAAACCCTTTAGTGTTTTTCTATCGTGATTGTACCATCTCTGTCCTTCATAAAGACACCATAGCTAAATTAGTTGAGCTAGACATGGTGGATTTTGATGTTATTTTAGGTATGGAATGGCTTCATGCTTGTTATGCCTCAGTCGATTGTAGAAATCGAGTAGTTAAGTCTCAGTTTCCTAATGAGCTAGTTTTAGAGTGGAGGAGTAGTTCAGCAGTGCCTAAGGGACGTGTTGTTTGATACTTTACGGACAGGAAGTTAGTTTCTAAATGGTGCATCAATCACTTAGTCCGAGTAAACGATTCTAGTGTTGAGACACCACCTCTTCAGTTAGTCCCAGTCATGAGTGAGTTCCCATAGGTCATCCCGAACGATCTTCCTTGAGTCCCTCATGATAGGGAAATAGACTTCGGAATAGGTATCCTTCCTGATACTCAACCCATCTCTATTTCTCCATATAGAATGGCTCCAGCTGAGTTAAAAGATCAATTGAGAGATCTTCTTGATAAGGGTTTCATCTGACCAAGTGTCTCACCTTGGGGCGCACCAGTCTTGTTTGTGAGAAAGAAGGATGGTTCCCTTAGGATGTGTATTGATTACCGTCAGTTAAAAAAGGTCACCATAAAGAATAAGTATCCCTTTTCAAGAATTGATGACCTTTTCGATCAAATTTAGGGTGTCACTTGCTTCTCTAAGATAGACCTCAGATCTTGCTATCATCAGTTGAAAGTGAGAGAAAGTGACATCCCGAAGACGGCATTCAGGAACCATTATGGTCATTATGAGTTCCTTGTTATGTCCTTTGGTTTGACTAACAATCCTGCAACATCTATAGATCTCATGAACAAAGTATTTAAGAGGTATTTGGATATGTTTGTTATTGTGTTCATCGATGACATCTTGATCTACTTGAGGAATGAGGGGATCATGCAAATCATATCAGAATAGTCCTCCAAACTCTCAGAGATCGAGAGTTATATACCAAGTTTTCTAAGTGTTAGTTCTAGCTTGAATCCGTGGCATTTTTAGGACACATCTTATCTGGCGAAGGAATTCGGGTCGATACTCAAAAGATTGAGGTAGTGCAGAATTTGCCCAAACCCACATCCCCAACTGATATAAGGAGTTTCTTGCGGTTGGCAGGGTATTATAGAAGGTTCTTCGAGGGGTTCTCATCTATTTCATTCCCATTGACTAAGTTGACTCAGAAGACAACCATGTTTCAATGGTCTAAAGATTGTGAGCAAAGCTTTCAGGAATTGAAAATTCGGTTAACTACTGCTCTAGTGTTGACCCTACTAGAGGGTACAAAGGGTTTTGATATCTATTATGATGCATCCAAAGTGGGGCTTGGTTATGTGGTGATGCAGAATGGAAAGGTTATATCCTATGCCTCCATAAAACTTAAGATTCACAAGAGGAACTACCCGACTCATGATCTCGAGTTGGCAGCAGTAGTTTTTGCTCTCAAGATATGGCGTCACTATCTCTATGGCATTCATGTGGATTTTTTCACCGACCACAAGAGTCTCCAATGTGACTTCAGTTAGAAGGAGCTTAATCTCAGACAAAGGAGGTGGTTAGAGTTACTCAAGGATTATGACATTTGTATCCTCTATCACCCAGGTAAGGCTAACATTGTTGTCTATGCCTTGAGAAGGTTGTCCATGGGGAGTACTACTCATATCGAGGAATGTAAGAAAGAGTTGGCTAGGGAAGTCCACAGACTTTGACATTTGGGAGTCCGTTTGTTAGATTCCATTGAAGATGGAGTTGTTTTGATTAATGGAGCTGAATCATCATTAGTATCAGAAGTGAAGGAGAAGCAAGACAAAGACCCCATCTTACTTTGGCTAAAGGCTTTCGAACAAGGGGGAGATGGTATGCTGAGATAGCAAGGTAGATTGTGTGTTCCAAAGGTGGATGAGCTTCAAGAGAGGATCATGGCAGAAGATCATAGTTCTAGATATTAGATTCATCCGGGTTCCATGAAGATGTACCATGACTTGAGAGAAGTCTGTTGGTGGAATAGTATGATGAGGTGTGTTGCAGATTTTGTTGTAAAGTGCCTAAATTGCCAGCAAGTCAAGGGGGAACACCAAAGGCCATGTGGTGTGGCTATGAACATAGCTCTTCCGGAATGAAAGTGGGAGATGATTAATATGGACTTCATTACTGGCTTGCCGTGATCTCGCAAACAGCATGATTCGATTTGGATGATTGTAGATCGGATGACTAAATCAACCTATTTCCTTCCAATAAAGACTACAAATTCAGCAGAAGATTATGCTAGTTTATACATCCATGAGATAGTCCGACTTCATGGAGTCCCTTTATCCATCATTTCAGATAGGGATGTGCAATTCACCGCTCAGTTTTTGAGGTTATTTCAAAAAGGTTTGGGTTCGAAGTTAAACCTTAGAACTGCTTTTCATCCTCAGATAGATGGTCAAGAAGAGCGCACAATTCAGACTTTAGAGGATATGTTGAGAGAATATTTGTTGGATTTCAAAGGGAATCAGGATGAACACTTTCCTCTTATAGAGTTTGCATACAATAACAACTACCATTCTAGTATTCAGATGACTCCTTATGAGGCTTTTTACGGGTGAAGGTTTTGATCTCCTATTGGCTGGTATTTTGGATGGTGAAGCCAAGTTGATAGAACCAGACTTAGTTCATCAATCCATGGAGAAGGTGAAAATAATCCAAGAGAGGTTGAAAACAGTGAAGAGCCATCAAGATTCCTATGCAAATATTAGAAGAAGAGATCTGGAGTTTGAGGTTGATGATTGGATATATCCGAAGGTTTCACCCATGAAGGACGTTATGAGATTTGGTAAGAAAGGAAAGCTCAGTCCCAGATACATTGGTCCTTACAGTATATCCAAGAGAGTTGGTAATGTAGCTTATGAGTTGGAGCTTCTACCAGAGTTAGCAGCAGTCCATCCGATATTTCACATCTCTATGCAAAAGAAGTGTTTGGGTGATCCTTCAATTATTGTGCCTACCAAGAATATTGGTATTAAGGATAGCCTATCTTATGAGGAGATTCCCATTTAGATTCTTGATCATCAGGTTCACAAATTGAGAACCAAAGAGGTTGCATCAGTCAAGGTTTTATGGAGAAATCAGTTTGTTGAGGAGGAAACATGGGAAGCTGAGGAGAATATGAAGACTAGATACCCTCATCTCTGTTCCTTTGATTTAGTTCCAGCACAAGGTAGTAACTCTTTCTAAAGTGCTCATTTAATTCAGTCCCTTCTTCAGTGTTTTGAGTTCAAGAGTTTTATGTGTATTTTGCATTAAATTGGGTTGTTAAACGTTTCCCTAATTTCCATGCCCAGTTCACCCATCATTCGAGGATGAATGATTCCAAGGGGGAGATATTGTAACATCCAAAAAAATTATACGCTAACACCCGAACCATTCTTTATTTTCATGTAAGGTCGTATTGGGTGATTCTTAAATTTCTCATATGTGTAAATATCAATTCTTTAGTGTGGGAATGAATTTAGATATGAATTAAGGTCACTTGAATCCCCTAGCATAAAGTTGAGTTGAAAGCTTTCTTACCGAGTAAGTTTTGATGTAAGATTTTATTTAGGTCAACTTCAAATGATGATATCTTTCGGCACATAATGAATTAGGTGTCTCATAATATACCAAATTGAAGGTCTTTAAGTCCTCTTTCCGACGACACCAAGTTTGCCTAATTTCTAGTTCGTAGTAAAAGATTATGGGCATTTTACTCGAGACTACCACAACAAAGTTTTCTGAAGCTGTGAACTATGAAACCATTTTACGGGCCGTAGATTGAACTAAGACCCATATTATCAAGTCGTAGGGAAATTTTAGAGAGTCTTTTTTTGGGGTCCAATTCCTACGGATCCATTCTACGGGCCATAGTTTGGACCTGTAGAATGGACTTTTGAGCTTGAAATTTAGTATTAAGTCTACGGATTGGATCTATAACCCGTAGAAACTTCTATGGGTCATAGATTGGACCCGTAGAATGAAATTTTGAGTTTAAAATTCAATCTAAATTCCACGGATGGGATCTACTGTCAGTAGATCAAACCACGAACCTGAAACGACCCCAAAAATGCCCGAAAATGTGCTTCGGAAACACCTATAATTGTAATTTCCATATATCTCAAAATCCGTTTATTATTTCGGAAATTCGACTTCATATTCTTATTTGTGGGGTCAAATTGAGTGGGAAATGGGTCTAACCCGAATTTTAGAGCAACCGTATCAAAATTCAAAAATCGCAAAAATTGCGATTTGGAGGGTCAACTTTAAAGGGGCATATCTCTTAGCACACAAGGAACTGGAAGGGCTGCAACCTATCAAATTAAAGCTCTTTGAGTTAGATTTCCAACGCACTTGGTTTCACCTTAGTCCGAGTTAGGAAGAGGGAGTTACAACCATTTTCGTAAAACCTGTCTGTGCAGATTTGCAATTTCCAGTGAGCTTTTTTTCTTAGGCGGGTTGGAGACGTTTTTTTTATAAAAAGGGGATATGTCCCATACTTAGTCATTTTTCTTAACTCCAAAAACACTCTCTAAGCCCTCTCCAAAAATTCCACCAAGATCTTCAACCAAATTCAAACATCTCAAGCTCTAATTCCGGATTCAAGACTCAATCTCAAGCTTCGATTCTCCATTCCAATCTTCATCAAGGATTCTCCAAAGTTGAGGTATGTGGGTTTGATTGTGGAAACCTTCCTTTCCACAAGTCCAACCATTTATCCTCTATTTCTACTTCAAGTTTATGGGTCCTTATGATTATTTATGAACTGTTGAATTATGGAATTACTACTACACACCCTTTTGCATATTATCCTGGCAATTATTATAATGAATGTTTACGGTATTATATATGTATTACATGATCAAATGATTTATATGGATTTTGGAATTGGTTGGACTTAGTATTCTTGAAATACATGATTTCATTTACATGAACAATTGCCCACCTTGTGTTTGATAAAATGCCCATTTATAGAATTCTTAGGAAAGGGAAGGTCCAAGGTACGTCCTATGAGTCGGATGGTTATGTAATTACTGAAATGATGATGAAATGGACACATGTATATGATTTTCTCTATATAAGTGTTGTGAGTCGACCAAGCCTAGTACGGGGGGTAGTAGGCCCGTATAACCGTATCGAGGGGTTTGTACCTTGGTTGCCTAGTACGGGGGGTAGTAGGCCCGTATAACCATATCGAGGGTTTTGTACCTTGGTCCCTAGCCGGGGGGTGGTAGGCCCGTGTAACCATATTGAGGGGTTTGTACCTCTTTCCCTCTCCAAGGGGGTGGTAGGCCTTGGAAACACTATATTGATGGTCACTCGCCACACATGTACTACGTCCCACTAAATATGATTTTTATGTAAGCATCATTATACATATCATTTCATTAATATGCTATCTATTGGGTATGATTACGCATCTTTCCTATGATGTCCATCTAATGTAGCATTGCATTGCATCCCATATACTTAGTACATTCAAATGTACTAACGCATACTCTATGCCTACATGATGTCACCATGTAGGGACCGGAGCACTGCTTGACCATCCTCCTCCGCGTGGCTAGTACGATTTTCTATAGTGGTTATTGGTGAGTCCTCCATTTCGGGGACGTTGCTCATGATCTTTTGCTATGTATAAAACTTTTCCTTTCTAGTTATGTTTTGACTATGAGGGTGAGCCCGGTAGTTTGTCTTGGCCCCCGCTAAGTACTCATGTTTAGAGGTGGTGTTGGACAAGTTGTGTATTATGCTTGAGCTTGACTCATCTATGGTATTTATGTATCATTTCTTTTTTTGCTCCCTTAGTCCCGATTTCCCCCTTGATTATGCTTATCGTTTATGGTCATTTAATTGCTTCCGTGACCAAGGATGTGTAATGATACGCTATGAGGCTTGTTTGGGGTTCCTTCGGGTTCCCCATTCGCCGGTCACATCTAGGCCCTAGGCTTGGGTCGTGACAAACTTGGTATCAGAGCACTAGGTTGAATGATCCTCGGAGTCCAACACACCGCGTTGATTAGAGTCCGATTCATGGTTGTGTTGTGCACCACAACTATGAGTAGGAGGCTATGAGACGTTTTAGGAAATGTTTCCCTTCTCCATGTTCTAAGTCGTGCTGTAGAGTTGAATTAAGTTCTTCCCTAACGGTTGTTCTTTGCTATGCTAGATCATGTCTAATACAAGAGGAAGACGAGCCCGCGCACCCGAGGAACAACCGACCAATGGGGATCTTCGGGATGCCCTTACTTTATTTGCACAAGCTATGGCTAATCAAGCCAACCACGGGACCCAAGCCCCTCAGGCTCCTACCCCGGCATCTCGGGTGAGAGACTTCGTGCGGATGAATCCCCCAGAATTCTATGGGTCTAAGTTAGATGAAGACCCTCAAGAGTTCATTGATGAAGTCCACAAGATATTAGCTATCATGGGCGTGAGGTCAGAAAATAAGGCGGAGTTGGCGGCCTACCAACTAAAAGGAGTGGCCCAAATATGGTACAACCAATGGAAGAAAGAGAAGGGGGCAAACTATGTGGTGCCTTGGGAAGAGTTCAAAACGGCTTTCCTTAATCGATTCTTTCCTCTAGAGCTTAGGGAAGCCAAATTGGTGGAGTTCATGAATTTAAAACAAGGATCTATGAGTGTGAGGGAGTATGCCCTCAAGTTTAACCAACTTTCAAGATATGCTCCACACTTGGTTGCCGACTCACGGTCTAGAATGAATAAATTCGTGATGGGTGTGTCCGACCTAGTGAGTGAAGAATGCCGGTCCGCAATGTTGATTAGTGACATGGACTTGTCCCGCTTGATGTTCTATGCCGAACAAATGGAGTAGGAGAAGTTGAGGAAGAGGAGGGGTCATGAGGCCAAGAGGGCCAGTTTTGAGGGCAGGTTCCAAAGTTGAAGGGGAGGCCGATTTCATCAAGGCCAAGGGTCTTCTCATGCGCCCCATAGGAGGTTTGCCAATGACGTTCCAAGGGCCCAAGGTGTTGGTGGTATGGGTCCTAGTGATGTATGTCCGAAGTGTGGTAAGGGCCATGGTGGCCCGTGTTTGAGAAATACCGGTGCTTGCTACAGTTGTGGGGAAATGGGGCACAAGGCAATGGATTGTCCCCGAAATCGCAACAAGGGTAAGGAGGTCCGTCCACAAGGTGCCAATGCGGTTCCTTTGGGGAGAGGGGGCCGACAAGATGGTGCCCCAAGGCACAATCGATTTTATGCTTTGCATGGGAGTCAAGGGGTCGATGAAGTCCCCGATGTCGTTACCGGTATGTTGAAAATCTTTGACTTGGATGTATATGCACTAATTGATCCGGGTGCCTCTCTTTCTTTTGTCACCCCCTTTGTTGCCAAAAAGTTTCATGTTGAGCCCGACTTGTTGCGTGAGTCATATAAGGTGTCTACTCCTATTGGTGCATATATTGTTGCTAGGAAGGTCTATAGAAATTGTCCTATTTGCATCTTGCATAAAATATTGCCTTGTGATCTTGTTGAGTTGAACATGGTCGATTTTGATGTTGTTCTTGGGATGGATTGGTTGCATGCATACTATGCTTCTATTGATTGTAGAACCCGTAGGGTCAAGTTCCAATTCCCAAGTGAACCCATTCTTGAGTGGGAAAGCCAAAATGTGGTAGTCAAGGGTAGATTCGTCTCTTGCATTAAAGCCCGTAAGTTGATCTCTAAGGGGTGTCTCTATCACCTCGTGAGGGTTAGGGATGTGGAGTCCAAAACCCTTCTTATAGAGTCGGTTCCGGTCGTAAATGAATTCCTTGATGTCTTTCCTAATGACCTTCCCGATGTTCCTCCCGAAAGGGAAATAGATTTTGGCATAGACCTCCTCCCCGATACTCAACTCATTTCTATTCCCCCTTACCGTATGGCCCCGGCGGAGTTAAAGGAGTTGAAAGAACAATTGAGGGACTTGTTGGAGAAGGGTTTTATTAGGCCTAGCCAATCACCATGGGGTGCACCGGTGTTGTTTGTGAAGAAGAAAGATGGGTCCCTTAGGATGTGTATCGATTACCGGCAACTCAATAGGGTCACCGTCAAGAATAAATATCCTCTTCCTAGGATTGATGACTTGTTCGACCAATTGTAAGGGGCTAGCCACTTCTCTAAGATTGATCTTCGGTCCGGGTATCATCAAGTGAAGGTGAGGGAGGGTGACATTCCCAAGACAGCCTTCCGGACTAGGTATGGACATTATGAATTTGTGGTCATGTCCTTTGGGTTGACCAATGCACCGGCTACCTTCATGGACCTAATGAATAGGGTCTTTAAACCCTACCTTGATTCCTTTGTTGTGGTCTTCATTGATGATATTTTAATCTATTCGCATAGTGAGGAAGAACATACGGGTCACTTGAGGGTTGTGTTGCAAAGATTAAGAGAGGAGAAGTTGTATGCCAAGTATGAAAAGTGTGAATTTTGGTTAAGGGAGGTTGCCTTCCTAGGTCATGTGGTGTCGGGGGATGGTATTAAGGTAGACCCTAAGAAGACCGATGTGATTAGAAATTGGCCTAGGCCATTGACCCCGTCGGATATTAGGAGCTTCTTGGGCTTAGCGGGTTACTACCGGAGATTTGTGAATGGGTTCTTCTATTGGCTTCTCCCATTGACTAAAGTTGAACACAAAAGAAGGCTAAGTTTTGAAGTGGCCGACGAGTGCGAAAGGAGTTTTCAAACCTTGAAGATAAAATTGTGTCCCGCTCCTATATTGTCATACCGGATGGCTGAGGGATTTTTTGTGTAATTGTGAGCGCTTCTAGAGTTTGGCTTGGGTTGTGTCCAATGAAAAAATGGTAAGGTGAATAGCTATGCTTCTAGACAACTCAAAAGTGTATGAAAAGAACTATCACGCTAACGCATGATCTTGAATTAGCCGCGGTGGTGTTTGCTTTAAAGATTTGGCGTCATTATTTTGTATGGGGTACATGTCGATGTGTTCACCGATCATAAGAGCTCAATATGTTCCCCAAAGAGGATCTCAACTTGAAGACAAAGAAGGTGGCTAGAATTCTTAAAGATTATGATATGAGTGTGCATTATCATCCCGGTAAAGCTAATGTGGTGGGAGATGCTTTGAGTTAGGGTGTCTATGGGTAGCCTAGCTCATGTTGATATTGTGATGAGGGAATGGCTAGGGAGGTAACATCGGTTTGGGAGGGGGGGGGGCTAGGGGGGGTTAGGTTGGAAGAGGTTGTATCGGTGGTGTGTGCGTTGTTGAGGTGCTAGGTCTTCCTTGGTTGATGAGGTGATAGCAAAAGCAAGATCTTGATTCTTCCTTGTTTGAATTGAAGGCCTTGGTGAAGACGAGCTAAGGTGGAAGTTTTCCTCCCAGGGGGAGATGGTGCCCTTAAGGTACCAAGGTAGGTTGTGTGTGCCTTGTGTTGATGGTTTGAGGGGGAAAATTCTTGAGGAGGCTCATAATTCTTCCTACTCCATCCACCCCGGTTCCACCAAAATGTATAGAGATTTGAGGGATGTGTATTGGTGGGGAGGCATGAAGAAGGACATTGCCAAATTCGTCTCCGGTTGTCATAGTTGTCAACAAGTCAAGGCCGAACATCAAAGGCCGGTGGTCTAACCCAAGACATAGAGATTCCTACTTGAAAGTGGGAAGAAATTAATATGGATTTTGTAGTTGGTTTACCCAAGACTAGAAAAGGTTTTGA
>JAGDQO010002933.1:0-57112 GCA_018342035.1 Solanum appendiculatum
TAGGTTGAGTAATGGATTGTAGGTCCAACCATAGATGAGGGTCCAACAGTTATTTTTAAGGGCTTTTTGGTCTTTTTCCTAGATGTTTAATTCCTAATCTAAGTCAGTTTGGCCCTTAACCTAGGCCCTATATAAACCTTTTAAGTCTAATTCTTACCATTCTGAATCATTCCCAAATTCTCTCCAAATATTCCCTCCCAAAATAATTCTCTCTAGGAACAAGTAAGAAGAAGAAGAAGAAGAAAGCTAGGTTTTGAAGGTCAAGTCCCCTAATCCTTCATTGATTCCAAGCTTTTGGCATTGAGGTATGATAGCTTTCACCGATGGAGTCCTTCCTCCATAGGGTTCCTAAATTCCCCAATTTTCAAAGTAAGAATTCTAAATTGAATTTAGGGTTTTCTTCTATCATGTGGGTTCTTATCAATTATGATCAAATTGCTTTAAGTATGACCTCTTATGCATGAAATTAAATTGAATTGCATGTTTTAAGATGAATTCCCATGAGCCCATGTGAAATCCATGATTTCTAGATTATGATTTATTGGTGGGGTTTTGGACTATGTAAAGATGAAATTTATGAAGTTATATGAACATATGCATGACTTATGATTTCTAAGTTATGATTCTTTGATGAAGTTATGAATGGCCAAAAGATGTAATTTAATGACAATATGCATGTTCAATTATGAAATTGATGATGATTTAAGGATGCTTTGAGATTGAAGTATCAATGTTGTTATTGTTGGATTGTGAAAGGACTTTTTTCACATAAAGGATTCATAAGGGTTGAAAGGTTTTCTCAACTAAACTTGAATCAAAGATTAATGAGTTATTCTAATGAAAGAGACAAGAGGCGATTACCCATGTTCCGTAATGATAGACTAGAGGCGATTACCCATGTCTACTAAATGAATAGATGAACTATGCTTTATGATTAATCTGTGGGAACTATGCTTAGCACCGAGTAGACAAGAGGCGATTACCCATGTCCCATAAACTATGTGCCACCATAGGATTAGCTAGTGGATCCACCTAAGCTAGAAGTTATGGTCCTTACCTTGGAAAGTAAGGACACCTCTTTTCGGTGTGGGGTAGACACCGGATTCCATGTTATAGCTCACATGGTCTATGTCGGTTAAGGCAAATTTCCCACATAATGAACTAAGTTTACTTCACTCAAGGGTATTTCAAGTGTGTTGCTTAAGTGTGATTTTCATACATTGACCATGGTTTTAAAGTCATGTTTTCATCATGTTATCTTATGTTTTAACTTGATCATTGTATCTAAGGTATATCTCTTTTTAGCATGAATTTGTGTTTTATGCATAGTTATCATACTTGGTACATGTTTGTACTAACGCATACTCTTGCCTACATGGATTCATTAATGTAGGGCATGACGACTCCTCTCCATCTACTCATGGCTAGAGCTTGTAGTAGAAGGACCTAGAAGACTTGGTGAGTCCTCACATTCCGAGGAAAAAACAACGTTATTCTTTTCATGTCATTTACTTTTGAACATTGTATGGGTTATGTCCCAAATTTTCATTCTATGATGTTTAGATGGCTTTGAGACTATGTTAGACTTCCGCTATGTTTTAACCAACTCTAGATATACATTGTCTTTTGAACTCTCAAATTACTATTATCATGTATGATGTATGCTAAGTGGTTTGTATAAGGCCTTACAGGGTCTTGTACGCCATGTCATGTCTAGGGGGTACTTTAGGTCGTGAAAAACTTGGTATTCAGAGCACAAGGTTTTTGAAAGGTCTTAAGTGTTGGCCCAAGCCAATAGGGAAGATGTGGCCCCCGTGAACCCAAATATGGGTACGGCGGCATCTAGAGTGAGGGACTTCACTTGAATGAATTCTCCAAAGTTTCATGTCTCTAAGGTTGAGGAAGATCCTCAATCATTGATGAGGTATACAAGGTGCTAATGATCATGGGTGTGACGCCGGAGGAAAAGGCAGAGTTGGCTGCTTATCAACTTAAGGGTGTGGCTCAAGTGTGGTTTGAGCAATGCAAGAGCGTGAGGGCGGTTGATGCGGGTCCTTTTGATTGGGAGAAGTTTAAGGTTTCTTTCCTTGATAGGTTCTTTCCCCTTGAGATGAGGGAGGCAAGGGTGCTTGAGTTCATTAACCTTCGTCAAGGAAATATGAGTGTGAAGGAGTATGCTTTGAAGTTCACACAATTGTCTAGGTATGCTCCAACTATGGTTGTCGGTCCTAGGGCAAGGATAAGCAAGTTTGTTTTGGGTGTGTCTGAAATAGTGGTCAAGGAATGTCGTACCGCCATGCTTATCAATGAAATGGATATCTCTCGCCTAATGGTTCATGCTCAAAAAATAGAAGAGGAGAAGCTCAAGGAAAACTTTGGGGAAGCGAAGAGAGCTAAGACCTGTGATGGTGACTTTTCATGCTCAAGGTTTGATGGGTATGGTCATCCTAAGTTTTGACAAAGGTTTTTCGGTCAAGGTTCCTCCAATGCTCCTCCTAAATTCAACAAGGAAAAGGTGCCTAACCCTAAGCCTCAAGGAGGAAATGGTGGTGGATCTTTATCGACTACTTGTGCTAAATGTGGAAAGAAACATGAGGGTAAATGTCTAACCGGTTCTAATGCTTGCTTTGGTTGTGGCAAGACAGATGATAAGATTAGGGATTGTCCCGACATTTCTAACAAAGGAGGAGATGACCGTCAAAGGACTCAACCTTATCCTCCTACGGGTTCAAGTGGAAATCCAAAGCAAAAGAAAATCCTTTCATGAACCTTCTATAGTAACCGTCCAAACCCAAGAAACTTTATTTATCCAAAGTAAACAAAGGTCTAGGCCAATTTTTAACCACCTTGATTTTCTTATGATCGACTTGAATACCTTCAATAGAGACAATATGGGCAAGGAAAGAAACGAACCTCAATCAAAACTCGCACTTGTTGAATTTAGCATACAATTCCCGATCCTTGAGAATTTACAACACAATCCTCAAATGTTCAACATGTTCATCCTCACTCCGCAAATAAATCAAAATATCGTCAATAAACACAATCACAAACATGTCAAGATATTACTTAAAGACCCTATTCATCAAATCCATGAATGCCACCGAGACATTAGTCAAACCAAAAGATATCACCAAAAATTCATAATGACCATACCGAGTTTGAAAAGCCATCTTTGAAATGTTATTCTCCTTCTCTGAATTGGTGGTAACCCAACCGAAGGTCATTCTTAGAGAAATAACTTGCTCCTTGGAGCTGAACAAACAAATCATCTATCCTTGGAATAGGATACTTATTCTTAATGGTAACTGTATTCAATTTTCGATAGTCAATGCACATTCGAAGAAAACCATCCTTCTTTCGGACAAATAATACCGGAGCACCCCATGGAGAGATACATGGTCTAATAAAACCCATATCCAGCAAGTCCTTCAATTGATCCTTTAATTCCTTGAGTTTTTCCAGGGCCATACGGTAGGCAGGAATAGAAATAGGTTGCGTATCCGAGAGAAGGTCAATACCGAAGTCTATTTACCTTTTTAGAGGAATACTGGGAAGATTATTGGGAAACACTTTCAAAAACTCATTTACAATCGAAAATGACTCAAGAGTAGGGGTTTTAGAATTTGTATCCCTAACCCAAACTAGATGATAAATGCAACCCTTAGAAATCATTTTCCTAGCCTTTAGACAAGAAACAAACTGACCATTAAGCCAATCCATCCTAAGAGTAACATAAAAATCTAACATATCAAGCTCTTCAAAATCAACATAAGTGACTCTATGAGAAACAAAAACTGGGCAATTTCTATAAACTCTCTGAGCAACAATAGAATCACCAACGGGGGTAGAGACATGAAAGGGATTAGAAAGGATTTTGGGATCAACATTAAATCTCATGGCCACATAAGGAGTAAAAAATGACAAGGTGGCACCCGGATCAAGTAAAGCATAACCATCAAGATGAAAGACTTTCAACATACCGGTCACCACATCCGGAGAACGTTCGTGATCCTGTCTATTTTGAAGAGCAACCGAACAAGAACCACTAGGTTGAGCTTGCCTACCTTCCCTTCCCTTAGTAGCAAGCAATGGGCTAATCTTATGACCACTCTTTGCACAATTAAAGCTACCATCCGTGCCGTCCAAGTATTTGCCATCATGTTTCTAACCACACCTTGAACAAACAGAAATAGAAGATCTATTACCACCATTTCCTTGAGGCATAGGGTTAGACACCCTATCCTTGTTGAACTTAGGATTCGGAGCATTTGAATATCCTTGACCAGAAAACTTTTGCTGGAATTTAGAACAACTTTGTCCACCGGACCTACAATAAGAAAAGTCACCACCACCGGTCCTTGCCCTCTTGGACTCTATTGCCCTTTCCATGGGCTTCTCCTCGTCAATTTGTTGGGCATGTATCATCAAATGAGATATATCCATCTCCTTAATCAACATGGTGGTACGACACTTTTTGACCACCATTTAAGACACACCCGACACAAGCTTACTCTTCTTTGCCCTAGAGTCGGCAACCATAGTTTGAGCATACTTAGCCAATTGAGTGAACTTCAAAGCATACTCCTTCACACTCATATTCCCTTGTTGAAGATTAAGGAACTCAAGCACTTTCGCTTCTCTCATCTCAAAAGGAAAGAAATGATCAAGAAAAGCTCCTTTAAATTTCTCCCAATAAAGAGGACTCACATCAACCGCCCTCTCACTTTTCCTTTGTTCAAACCAAACTTGAGCAACACCCTTAAGATGATAAGTGGCAATTCCTTCTTCTCAACCGTAACAATCCCATTGTAACACCTCGGATTCAAAAAGAAGAGAAATTTCAGGTTTTCAGAATCAGGTGCCAGTAATGACGGAGGCCACATATGAATCGTAGATTGACTGGCAAGCCGTAGGTGGGAACCGTAGTTGGCCTGCTAAATGTCTTTTAAATGTCAAAGCCTCAGAACTCTTTTTACTACTCAGTAGGACGGTCTGTCTTTGCTTCTATGGACCGTAGGTGTGTCTCGTAGGTCACCAAGGACTTAGTCAAATTTTAAAGCCTTAAGTTGGGAACGGCGGTTGGAATGTACAGTTCTTAGGTGGACCCACGGACCATACATGGCAACCATCGTTGGAGGTCAAAAATTCTTAGCTTCTGAATCCCATCAACGGTTGGACAGGACAGTCTGTAGTTAGACCTATGAACCGTAGGTCGTGACCGTAGGTCGTGCGTAGGTCGAAGCCGGCAATTATTTTTAAGGGTTTTTTGGTCTTTTCCCTAGGTGTTTTATTCCTAATCTAAGTCGATTTGGCCCTTAATCTAGGCCCTATATAAACCTTTTAAGCCTAATTCTATCCATTCTTAATCATTCCAAAACTCTCTCCAAATCTTCTCTCCCAAAATAATTCTCTCTCTGGAAAAGCTTGAAGAAGAAGAAGAAGAAGAAGGAAGAGCTATGGTTTTCAAGCCAAGTCTCCTAATCCTCCATTCATTTCAAAGTTTTGGCATTAAGGTATGATAGCTTTCACGTATGGAGTCTTTTCCTCCATAGGGTTCCTGAATTCCCCAATTTTTACAAAGTTAAAATTTCTACAATTGAAATTAGGGTTTTCTTCTATCTTATGGGTTCTTTCAAATTATGATCTAATGTATTGGATTGAGTCTTCTTATGCATAAATTGAGATTAATTCAATGATTTTAAGATGAAACTATAGGAGACCATGCATGGTCTATGGTTTTCAAGCTATGATTCTATGATGAAGTTAATGAATGATCAAAAGATGAATTTTATGAAAAATATGCATGTTTAATTAAGAGAGTTATGAAGATTGCAGCTACTTTGAGAGTGAAGCATTGTTGTTGTAATACCCCAGCTTTCCAAGGAATGAAATACAGAATTTACCTGTAGGCAGTGACCTACGGAGGCCACTTACGGGCCGTAGTCAGGTTGACGGGCCGTAGGTGAGGAGCCATCAATGGCTCTGTCAATTTCAGTAATTCTCAGTCACTGAAGTGTGATCTACGGAGTAGCAGGACGGATCGTGAGTCAGTTGACGGTCCGTAGAAAGTAACTGTTGATGTCCCCCAGACTTGGTTAAATTCCTGAACCTCAGGTTGTGATCTACGGTTGAGGTGTACGGTCCGTATATGGACCTACCAACCGTAGATTGAAGCCATCGTTGCAGGGTCCCCAGATACCAACTCTCTGAATCTTTTGACGGTTCAACAGTACGGTCCGTCAATGGATGTACGGACCGTAGGTCCTGACCGTAGATGGGCCCCGACAGTTTTTAATTAAGGGTTGTTTAGTCTTTTTCTTGGTTAATTCCCTAATTAACTAAGTCAGTTTTACCCTTAATAAAGGTCCTATATATAGTTTTCTATACCTAAATCACTTCATTCTAACTCATTCCCTAAATTCAACTCTCAAATATTTCTCTCTCTAAAAGAAATCCTCTCTAGCTCAAGGAAGGAGAAGAAGCTAAGTCCTCCATTGAAGGTCACCCAATCTCCTCCAATTCTAGTGGGCTTTGCTAAGGTATGATGGTATTGACCAATGGAGTTGCTTCTTTCATTGGGCCCTCCCTCTTCTTCATGAATTTCAAGGTTCAATTCCCTTCAAGTAAGCTAGGGTTTGATCAATTGTTATGGGTTCTTCAAGCTTGAGTTCAATTACTGATTTAATGCTTTGTAGTGCACGATCTAGTGTGGGTAAAGTAATTTAGTGCACGATCTAGCTTGAATTACATGTCTAATTGTAATTATTGCATGAACCCCTATGATCCCAAGTAAATTCTCCCCAATTTGATGATCTATGCCTTGATTGTTGGGTTTAGATATGAATAGATGAAATTGATGGATCATCTATGAAATTGAGCGTGAATTGAGTATGAATTGGGGTTAATTGCATGAATTTAGCATGTTCAAGTAAAAAGCATGATTTTCCTCTTTTATGTGGCTTACTTCAAGTATGACTAAATTGCCTTGATTATGACTTTTAAGAGCTAGCTTGCATTGAATTGCATGGTTTAAAATAAAAGAAACATGAACCCATTAGCTATGAAGAAAAAAAAAAGCATGATAGAATCATGAAGAAAGAGGTTTATAGAATCAAGCATGTTTTCTATAAAATCTGTGATATGTTGATGTTGAGTGGTGAAAGGTTTTCTCACGTAATTCTCCCAACATGACTAATAGAAGAACAAAAGGCGATTACCCATGTTCTTAAGGAGCTATTCTAATGAATGAAGGGACAAGAGGCGATTACACATGTGCCCTAGTGTAGACAAAGCAGCGATTACCCAAGTCTACCAATAATGAGCTTATGACTAATGTAGACAAGAGGCGATTACCCATGTCTACCTATGATAAATGAACTATGATTAATCCGTTGGAAGTATGCTTAGTACTGAGTGGACAAGTAGCGATTACCCATATCCCATAACCTATGTGCCCCCATAGGGTGATGGTCTATGATAGACACTAGTTAGTGGGTCCACATAAGCTAAGAAGTTCATGGTCATACCTTGGCAAGTAGGACACCTCTTTTCGGTGTGGGGTAGACACCGAATTTCATATTGATAGCTCACGTGGTCTTACATGTCGGTTAAGGCTATTCCCCACAAGTAATGAACAAGCGTTCTCATGATGAAGTAAAGAAAAGAAAGAAAGATGATTTAGCTTGATGTGGCCTTGATATATGTTTTATGCTTCATGTTACTCATGTTTATCATGTTTTTAGCTTGGCCATTGTATGGCCATTGGTGTAGGACTTGGCAGTTCTCCTACTCGTGGCTAGAGCATTGACTTAGAGTTGAGAAGAAGACTTGGTGAGTCCTCATCCATCCAAGGACATAGCCTTGTTGGATTTTACTTTGATGATTTTCCCTTATGATGGATATTGTATTGGGCTGCGTCTCTATCACTTTTATTCGTATTCTATGATGTTAGAAGGCTTTGAGACATGATTTGTAGACTTCCGTTGTTTTGAGTAAAGCTTTGATATAAAATGCTCTTTTGAACTCTTACTTCTCTATTATCTTGTATGTTATGTATGCTAAGGACTTTTATGAGGCCTCTCGGGGTCTTGTACGCCATGTTACATCTAGGGGCTACCCTGGGTCGTGACAGTTGTTGTGTTGTTGTGAAGGTTTTCTCACATATAACCCAAACAATGAATGTGAAAGGAAATTCTCACATAAAGGATTCATAAAGGTGAAAGGTTTTCTCAACTAAACTTTGAATCAAGATTAAGGAGCTACCGTAATGATAATACAAGAGGTGATTACCCGTGTCTATTGATGATAAGATAAGTTATCAATTTATGACTATTCCTTGGGAACTATGCTTAGCACCGAGTGGATATTGAGATGGAAGCTCTCCCACTAGTAGAGGTCGGGTTTCTAGTATCAATCTATTTGTCCCATAACTATGTGCCACCATACGTTTGTCTTAGATAGACATTAGCTAGTGGATCCTCCTAAGCTAGAAACTATGGTTCTTATCTTAGCAAGTAAGGACACCTCTTTTCGGTGTGGGATAGACACCGTATTCCATTTATAACTCACATGGTCTATGTCGGTTAAAAGGCTCACTTCCCACAATAACGAATTAAGATTTCTTTCTAAAGGCTTTTTAAGTATATGTTGTTTTAAGATGATTTCCTTGCATTGACCATGGCTCTTTACTTCATGTCTTCTATCATGTCATCCTATGATTTTTAACTTTGTCATGGCATCTCATGTATAGCCCTTTATCATGATTTTGAAACCTTATGCATAGTTATCATACTTGATACATTCCATGTACTAACGCATACTTTTTGCCTGCATTGTCTCATAATGTAAGGCTTGGCGATTCTTCTCATTCCACTGGTGGCTAGTGAGTATATAGAGATTTGAAGACCTGGTGATTCCTCATATGTTCGGGGACATTGCCACGTTCATCTTTTCATGTTTCTTTACTTTTGTACTTGTATTGGGTTACGTCCCAACGTTCTTTCTATTCATATGTTATATGGCTTTTAGACTATGTTTAGACATTTCCGCTACTTTGTCAACTCTTTGATATATGAAATTTGTCTTTTGAACTTGTATCTACTATTATCTTGTATGATGCATGCTAAGTAGATTGTATGAAGCCTTTCGGGGTCTTATACGTCATGTCATGTCTAGGGTATACTTTAGGTCGTGACACCCATAATTCCCACTATCTTGTACACTTCATCAATGAACTCTTGAGAATCCTCATCAACCTTGGAATCATGAAATTCCAGAGCAATTCATTCTAGTGAAGTCTCTTATCTTTGTCGCCACCGTACCCACATTTGGGTTCATGGGAGCAACGGCTTCTCTATTTGTTTGGGTTGTCATAGCTTGAGCCAACACTTAAAAAGCAGCTCAGAATTCAGAATGAGTCACTTGCCCGGCCAAAGGATCAACCAGCACTTTGGGAACCTTGGGCTCCATATTCTCACCCATATTCCTTCCACGTAAGCTCTTCGGAGGGCTATATCCTGAAAAGAATCAAATACGTTTTAGGAGAAGGATCTTTATAGAGATAGGCTTTATGGCATGACTTTATAAGAATGAAAGAAGTGGAGTTTCCTAAACCCTTCATAGCCTCTTCTTAATAAATGTGGCGCACTTCACACTCATGAACAAAGCTCTACTCAACGCAGCTTGTTAGACATCCTAGGACATTTTTCTATAACCTTGTGCTCTAAATACCAAGTTTTTCATGACCCAAGGTACACCCTAGACGTGACATGGCGTATAAGACCTTGAGAGGCCCTAGATAAGCCACTTGACATACATATAAACAATATGATAAAAATAAGAGAAATCATATCAAAGTAAAGCATTTGATATATAAGCGGAAATCTAACATAGTCATGACAAGCCATTCTAATACATCAAAAGAAGTGGTTGGGATGTAACCCGTACACCACATACAATGTCTGAAAACTAAACATGAGAAAACAATTAAAGGAATCATAGTCCTCAGAACATAAGGACTCACCAACTCTTTGATCTACTAACCAATCCACTAGCCACGAATAGGAGGAAGAAGATCAGTGGACCCTTCATTAGTGAAAAAATATAGGCACAAGTATGCATTAGTACAAGCAATGTACAAAGTATGAGGGATATGCATAAAAACATGAAACGTGATCATAAGAGGACATAATCGAAAATGTGACATGCATGACCAAACTAAACAAAGTAAAACCTTTAAAGAGACATCATAAATCATAAACATGGTCAATGCATCATAAAATCATGATTAAAGCTTCATAAAACCTTTAAGAACAACTTAGTTCATTTTGTGGAATATTTACTATTAACCAACATACACCACGTAAGCTATAACTTGGAATCCGGTGTCTTGATCCCACACTGAAAAAGAGATGTACTTGCTTGCCAAGGCAAAGGCCTTAAACTTCTAGCTTAGGTGGATCCACTAGCTATGTCACTTAAAACAAACCTACGGGGGCACGTAGTTAGGGACAAGGAGATTACTACTAGAGAACCGGCCTCTACTAATGGGAAAGCCTCCATCTTAATATCCTCTCGGTGCTAAGTAAAAATCCCAATGGAATTAGTGATAAACATAAACATATCGTCATTCATGGAAAAACACAATTAAGTTACTAATCCAAGCTAAAAACATCATAGAGTAGCTCCTTAAACCATGTGTGAGAAAACCTTTCACTAATCATGATTTCTTAATGTGAGAAAACCTTTCACAATTTCATTTATGCTCATCTTAAAGCAACCTAGTTTATCAAATATTCCTTTTCATATATCATGCATAACTTCATGAAAACGTAATTCAAAAGTTCATAATTCCTTCATCAATTCATTCCTTTAAGATTTCATAGTCAAAATCATGATCAATACATGGATTCATGTGATTTCAATTGAAAAGCATGTAATTGAGTCAAAATAATCAAAATAAGATCAAATTCAAGCAATTAAATCAACACAAATAGAACTCATGAAGAATTAAATAAAACCTAATCACTTTGATTGAAATTTGACTTAGAGAATTGAAAAGGCTTGGGGCTCAATGAGTGAATGGATCCCATTGATGAAGCCTTGCATACCTTTCTATTCAAAGCCCAAAAGCAATGGAGGAATTAGAGACTTGACTTGGAAACCCTAGCTTCTTCTTGTTGACCTAGAGAGAGAATTGAAAAAGATGAATGTGGATGGAATTTGGGGATTTTAGTGAATGAGGGAGTTGGAGTAGTTTTGGGGGTAGTAGGGTAGTTATAGGACCTAAAATAAGGGTCAAAATGACATAGTATAGGTGTTAGGTGTGTAGTAAAAGACCCAAATACCCTTAAAATAATTGTCGAATGGTTCCTACGTTTTGGACCTACGATCTATAGAACTTTCTATGGTCCATACTGGTCAATCATAGAACCATCTTCAGAAACCCAAATTCACCTTACTTTCCATGAGACCTTTCTACAGTTCGTAGACTCCATCCGTAGAATACAAGTTTGAGTCCAAAATTTAACTAAGTCTGGAACCTTTCTATGAGACCCGTCTACGGCTCGCCAACCCTCCTACGGTTCGTCATGTTCATCCGTAGGTTAAACTTCAAAAACGTGAAATTTCAAAAACATATCTCCAGTTCTACGACTTCCTTCCTATGGTCCGTAGGACTTCCTACGATCTGTAGATTGGACTCGTAGACCATTATTTTAGAGGAAATTTCTACATTTTTCTATCCTTCTCAACTTTCTAATTTCTGAGGCATTACACAGGTAGATCAAGTGGTCGAGATGGACGCGGCTATATGTATGCTTTTCCAGAGAGGACAAAGGTTGAGACATCGGATGTTGTTATCAGAGGTATGATCTCCGTCGCTCATTAGCCTGCTTATGCTTTATTTGATTCAGGATCTACATTTTCATATGTGTCTGCCTATTATGCTACGCGGTTGGAGTTATCTTGTGACCTGATGTTTGTGCCCATGCGTGTAGCTAACTCTGTAGGTGACTCTTTAGTAGTGGATCAAATTTATAGAGCTTGTGTGGTGGCCATCTTGGGGTATGATACTTGTACAGACCTTATTGTGTTAGACAAGGTAGATTTCGACGTGATTCTAGGCATGGATTGGTTGTCACCCTATCATGTGGTCTTGGATTGCTTCTCCAAGACTGTTACTTTGTGCATGCCTGGTATTCCTTCTCTTGTGTGGGCCAGTTTTGATGGTCATTTTCCAAGAGGGGTCATTTCTTTTCTGATGGTGTGGCAATTGGTAGAGAAGGAGTGTCTTTCTAATCTTGCCTATGTCTGTGACACTAGTGCTGACACTCCTCCTCTTGAGTCAGTTCCTGTGGTTAGAGAGTTTACTGATGTGTTTCCTACTGATTTACCTGGTCTTTCCCCTGATCATGATATTGATTTTGGGATTGATATTGAGCTGGGTATGCATGTAGTTTCTATTACGCCTTACCGGATGGCTCCAGCTGATTTGAAGGAGCTTAAGGAGCAGCTCTAGGATCTCTTGGGTAAGGGGTTCATTAGACCGAGTGTATGCATGTAGTTTCTATTACGCCTTACCGGATGGCTCCAGCTGATTTGAAGGAGCTTAAGGAGCAGCTCTAGGATCTCTTGGGTAAGGGGTTCATTAGACCGAGTGTATCTCCTTGGGGTGCATCTGTACTATTTGTGAAAAAGAAGGGCGGTACCTTGTGTATGTGTATTGACTACAAATAGTTGAATAAGGTTACCGTCAAGAACACGTATCTTATGCCTCGAATTGATGATTTATTTGACCAGCTTCAGGGTGCAGCAGTGTTCTCTAAGATAGACTTGAGATTGGGCTACCATCAGTTGAAGATTAGAGCTGCGGACATCCCTAAGACCACCTCTAGGACTCGTTATGGCCACTACGAGTTCTTAGTCATGTCTTTTGGGTTGACTAATTCCCTAGCAGCATTCATGGATTTGATGAACCATGTGTTCTGGCCCTATTTGGACTCCTTTGTGATTGTGTTTATCCATGACATCTTGGTCAACTCTGAAAGTGGGGAGCAGCATGAGCAGAATCTAAGAATTGTACTCCAGACTTTGAGGGATCATCGGTTGTATGCCAAATTCACTAAGTGTGAGTTTTGTCTTGAGTCTGTAGCATACTTGGGGCACGTGGTATCCAAGGTTGGGATTATTGTGGATCTGGCGAAGATTAAGGTAGTCCGTTGTTGGGCTAGGCCTACTTCTCCAACTAACGTTAGAAATTTCATCAGTTAGCAGGCTACTACAGACTGTTTGTAGAGGATATTTCTTCTATTGTAGCTCCTTTGACGAGATTGACGATGTTCCCTTCCAGTGGTCTGATGAGTGCAAGGTGAGCTTCCTGAAGCTCAAGGCTTTGTTGACTTCAGCGCTGATTCTGACTCTTCTTGTGGAGGGCCATGGGTTTGCAGTCTAGTATGATGCTTCCAGTGTTGGCCTAGGTTGTGTTTTAATGTACGAGGGTAGAGTTATTGCTTATGCTTCTAGACTGCTGAAGCTTCACAAGAAGAACTACTCCACTCATGACTTGGAGTTGGCAGCAGTAGTTTTCACATTGAAGATTTGGAGGCATTACTTGTATGGAGTTCGCTGTGAGGTATTCACCGATCACTGTAATCTTCAATACATATTCAGCCAGAGAGATCTTAATTTGAGGCAGCGCATGTGGTTGGAGTTACTGAAGGACTATGATATTTCTATTCTCTATCACCTAGGAAAGGCCAATGTGGTAGCAGACGCCTTGAGCCGAAAAGTAGCTAGCATGGGGAGTTTGGCTTTCTTAGTTGTGAAGGAGTGACATATGGCTTCGGAAATTCAGTCATTAGCCAACCAGAAGGTTAGACTGGATATTCCTGAGCCAGACAGAGTACTTGCTTGTGTACAGGTTAGATCTTCTTTGATGGAGCAGATTTGGGTACAATAATTTGAGGATCTAGATTGAAGGTAATTAGGGACAAGGTTCTTAGCGGTGAGGCTAGGAAGGTGATCCTAGATCTAAAGGGCATGTTGAGGATTGAGGGTCGTATCTGTGTCCCTAGAGTTGGTGAGTTGGTTGGGCTAATTCTTCAGGAGTCCCATAGTTCCAGATATTCCATTCATCCAGTGCTGCAAAGATGTAATGTGATTTGAGGCAGCATTATTGGTGGTGTGGGATGAAGAGGGACATTGTAGCATTCGTGGATCTTGAACTATCAACAGGTGAAATATGAGCACTAGAGACGAGGTAGTTTGACCCAGCAGCTACCCATTTTGGAGTGGAAGTGGGAGCGGATAGCCATGAACTTTGTGATAGGCTTACCGTGTACTCTTCGGGGTTTTGATTCTATCTAGTTCATTATGGATTTATTGACCAAGTGGGCACGCTTCTTATCGGTTCAGACTAGGTGCAGTTCAGAGAGATTGGCACAAATTTACCTTAGAGAGATTGTCTGTTTGCATGGGCTGCCAGTTTCTATCATCTCAGATCATGGTACTCATTTCACTTCTCATTTTTGGAGGTCTATTCAAAGAGATTTGGGTACCCGGGTGGACCTTAGTACAAATTTTCACCCTCAGACCGATGGTCAATCAGAGAGGATTATTCAGGTCTTGGAGGATTTGTTGTGGGCCTATGTTATTGATTTTGGTGGTCAGTGGGATCAGTCCTTAGATTTGGCAGAGTTTGCATATAATAATAGCTACCATTCAAGTATTCAGATTGCCCCATTTGAGGCATTATATGGTAGGAGGTTCCATTCTCCTGTAGGCTGGTTTGATGCATTCAAGGTTATGACATGGAGCACTAACTTGTTGAGAGAATATATGAATAGTGTTCATGTGATCAAGGAGCGGCTCTATAATACCCAGAGTAGGAAGAAAAGCTATGATGACCGAAGAATACGACCTTTAGAGTTCACAGTTGGTGACTGAGTATTTCTACGGGTGTCGTCCACGAAGGGCGTGATGAGATTCAGGAGGAGGAAAAGCTTAGCCCCAGGTTCATTGGCCCTTTTGAAATTTTGAGAAGGGTAGGAGAGGTAGCTTATGAGATAGCCTTTCCTCCAACTCTTTCTAGTGTTCATATTGTGTTCCATGTCTCTATGTTGAGACGGTGTGTTCCTGATGAGTCTCACGTTCTTCAGTGGGAGTCGATTTAGCTTGATGAGTCCTTGAGTTTTGAAGAGGAGCCTGTGGTCATTCTGGACAGGCAGGTGAGGAAGTTGTTTTCTAAGGAGATCCCATCAATGAAGGTTTAGTAGAGGCATTGTCCAGCTGAGGAGACCGCTTGGGAGTCCGAGCTTGACTTACGAACCTGTTGCCCTCTTCTTTTCGAGCCTTCAAGTATTTCCTTTGTGTTACTTTCATGGACGAAAGTTTATTTAGTAGTGGATGTTTTAATGATCCTCAGGTTCATTTTTGTGTTTTGCATGCTTTTACTGTTTTGCTCTTCCCATAGCTTCCTTATGGCTTTTGTGTAGTGCTTGGATGGGTGGCTTGCTTCTCGAAGAAATTTGTTGAGTTTAGTGTGAGTTTTTTAGTTTTGGTGGCCTAAAGCTTTAAGAGTTGACTTTAGTCAACATCCAGAGATTTCAATATCGAATCAGATTTCTTCAGTTCCATCAACTCCAGAAGGGTCATTTTGGTCTAGTGTGATGATCGGTTCGAGTTTTGATGCTTTCGTTTGGAGTTGGAGTGATTAGCCATTTTCGCTTTTAAGTTTCTCTTAAGGTTTGACTTTGGTCAACTTTCTTAGTAAATGCGCTTGGAATCGAATTCCACCAGCAAAGTTAGCTTTGGAACGCTGAGTTTGATCTAGAACGACCTTTGGTTTAGTTTTTGACTTTATTGGGATGACTTTGTGGCTTTTAGCATTTTATTTGTTAATTCATTGTAAATGTTGACTTTGGTCAACATTTTGATGAGACAACCTCCGTTGGTTGTTTCGTCGATTCTGTTGAGTCCAGAATGTTGTTTGCAGTCTAATAACATATTTGGTTTGCGTCAACGAGATCCCGAAAGAGTTCCAGACCCCAAATGGAGAATTTTGTGGCCTTAGTATTTTGTTTATACAATGTTGTTGGTGCAACTGATTTTGCCTTCACATTCGCGGAGGGGTGCTTCCCTTGCCTTCATGTTCGCAGGCCTTTGGCCGCGTTCGCAAAGGGTAAGCTTGCAAGACCCTCACGTTCGTGGGCCTCTTCGTGGAGGGTCAGCTTAGCTGACCTTTGCGTTCGCGAGGAGGCCTTCGCATTCGCGAAGGTCATTGGGGTGCCTGTCAGTGTCTTTTAAAAGATGTTGGCAGCCTCATTTCCCATTTCAACTTGGGTTTTGGGGGGATTTTGAGAGCTTTCGGTGTCGGTTTTGGGTGATTCTTTTTGGAGCGTGTCGGAAAAGTTCGTGGGCTCATTATGGGGTGGTTAGATCTTCCGTTTCTATTGGTAATTTCTGCAAACTTCTCTTTATTTCCCTATTTTAAATCCTTGAGCTAAATTAAATGGTGGGGTTGATTTGGCTTGATCGAAACTTAGTTTGTGCCCATTTTCGGGCACAAGTTCCTTGAGTAGTTTGGGATCTTGTGATGGAGTCAATATTATGACTCCATGTGCGGGCCCTACTTTTGCTTTTTGGGGGTTTTCTAGTTCCTTTGACTTCCTTTAGTATTTATTGATTTGTAGTGATTGTTTTTGTGTTCCCTTGGTGTTGTTGATAGCTTGGCACTGCTCTGAGGCTCTTCGGAAGGGCAAGGCACCCGAGTAAATTGTTCGTGAGCATGTTTTTGGACTTGAGGTAGGCTATGGTTCCTTTTTCCTAGACTTGGCTCTTTTAGCTTGATTATATTTGAGTAGTATCGCATGAATTGGTTGAACTTTAGGATTAGTTTAGGATTTGATCCCTAGTTGATTTATGGCCATTGTTGGGTTCTTTAGGTAGTTTTAGCTGGAAGCCTTAGTTTAGGTTGTCCTTATGCTTGTTGACTAGTATCCTTAGAGATGCTCATAGGTGGCGTGAAACTTAGGATTGTTGTGTATTTTGGTTATTTTGGATAGTTTTGTGTGCCTTGGTAAATTCTTGATTTATGATTTCTTTCTCAATTATTGAATTGTTGGGCCTGAGGCCGTGAGTTAGAATTAGGAGTTCCAAGTTAGTACTCTCGTGGTGTGACGGGTATTCTTCCCAATTTTGTGTGCATAAAATGACTTAATTGTGATGATGCTCGGGAGAGTTGGTACTTCTAGGATGATCTTTGATGGAAATGACTTGGTTTTAAAAGGGAAAACTTGATCTTAATGAGTTGAAAGCTTTTGAGACCCGTTTGGCTTAAGAGTGATAAAAAGCCCCCTCTTTACTTGATTTATTGCAACCTTTCAACTGCTTTTACTCTGATGAGCTCGACGTATCATCCCGAGCAGCCCATTGGCTTAGGTCGGGTTACATTCTGTCATCTGGATTTATATTTTCTGTAAGCTCGACGTGCCATCCCTGGCAGCCCGTGGAAACATCTATCCGGGTTAGTGGCTTTCGATTAAGATTGAGGTAACATTCCAGGCGGCTCGATGTTTCTTCCGGGCTTATGGGTTTCCTTACTTGGTATTTGCATTGTATCATTATGTGAGGTGTTTTGAGTATATTATGATTTGTGCATAACTTGTGACTGAATCCTTAGTAGTATTTGTCTGTCTTCTATCTTATGTTAGTTTGTTTATATCCTTCCCTTGTCTTTTAGTTTCTTCGTGCTATTTATTTATATTTGAACTTTCTAAGCTCGATCGGCCTATGATGCTTAGTGAGTACCCCATGTTTTGGTACTCATACCGTACTTTTGCATCTTTTTCTGATGCAGCTCCCAATTCGAGCCACCCTCAGTAAGCGTTGGATCTTCCTCGACCGTCACAGACTTGGATCGTGGTGAGCTCCTGACGTTCAGAGACTTGCCGCCTTTCCTCCTTTGCACTGACTTATATTTTGTCTTTTGGATTAGTCAGCTCTTTTGTATTTATTTTCAGTACTTAGTAGCTCCTATATAGGTGATACCAGGTCCGGAGATTAGCTCTTGTGTTATTTTGTCTTCTCGGTCCCTTTTGGGCGTCTTTTGTATACTTTGTATCGTAGTATAGATTTACGATATGGTCCATTCAGTTATTTTACTTCTTTTTTCGCGGTTTATTTTATTATTATTAGATTATTGTCTTCGGAAAGTTTCATTTGGGTTTAGGCTTATCCACTCGGAAGGTTATAGTGGACGACATCATGGCTTAATTTTTGGATCGTGATAATTTGTTTGAAAACTTAGCGAAAATTATTATATTTTATTTATCGAGTACACATTATTTTTTTATGAATAAGATTGATATTTTAATTTGGTTGAATTTTTTATTGGAAAAAAATGTGTTAGTTGCACTCTTAATTATGCACCTTGATCAACTATGTCAAAATTGAGGTCGCAACATTGTGTCTTGCGTATGATTAATGAAAGTTCAACAAAACTAAATTGAATCATAGGCATAATTAATAACACAATTTATTCAAAAATTAATTTAAGCCGAGTATATGTTAATAAAGCAACTGTGCTTGAACCACGGGATTCGAGGGGTGCCTAATACCTTTCCCTCGATCAACAGAATTCCTTACCCAAATTTCTAGTTAGTAGACAATTAATTAATAGAGTCAAAACTCACTTTTGATTAGTGATTTAAATAAGATGACTTTGAACACCAAAATTCAATTCCAAGTGGTGACTTTATAATAAATAAACCCTTATCAAAACGTCATTTTAATTGGAAAACCCTTTTTTTCAAACACAATAAGTGTGAAAGAAAGGGGTGTCCGTTGGGGACAACCAGAATTCGAGCTTTGATATATTGACTTGTACTTGACTTTTATTGTATAATTGAATATTTCTTATGTGTTGGCCTAATGTGTTACATGTCTGCTTTTTTATTGCTTGATATTGTTGAACTGCGATATAATTGTTTTCTCTCGCGCACTCTTCTAAGTTTTCAATAATACAATCATGGGAATTGCGACTGCGCAGCCCACTTCTGTCAAGATGTAGCCAGTGGATCTTTGGTCCATCGTGAATGATTTTAGTCACACATGTTTAGGATGGGGAGCACCCACACACAAAGTTGGAAAGCGCTGCTACAGATACGTTGCTACTCCCCAACTCGAGTTGTCTGCTCGTTTTAGAGCCAGTCTAGATACCTTTCTCCATCAGGTTTAACCTTAGTAGAACTGAAAACACAAACATGATACCTTAGTGGGTTCATTTTATCTGCATCATGTGCATTTAACTTAGCAGGACTCGATACAGGGGCCGGGTCTATCTAGGACATGTACCTTCTCTTGAGACCATCATGTACATTTTGTGCTCTACTTGTTGCATTATGGAAAAGACTACATCAAATGTTGACCGGCTTTAGATGAGATAATTAACCCAAAAAAAAGTGAGCCTTAAATTCCTTTTAATTTTACTACGGAGAAGGGCCTAAAATTCCCCTCAACTATTTGAATTGGTACTAAACCACCCTTCGTCCACCTTTCGGCGCCCAAATACCCCTGACGTCAGCCTTTAGGCTCAAAAATACCCTTATTTCTAACCGTTCATACCACCAATGTGGACGGGAGGGCAATATTGTACTAAATCCCATAGTTTAAGGGTATTTTAGGCCCTTCTCCATTAAAATAATTTGAAATTACTTAATATATGAGCTCATATGATTGACCTGATTTTGGGTTCCATAGTAAAATCACCTCCCCCCTCCCCCCTCTTCCACTTTTATTCTTCTTGGAACTTGTCCACCATTTTAGATTTTTTTAAAAAAATTTTGACAAAACAAGGGAGAAAAGGAGGAAAATAACGAGGACATTTATATAGAACTAATTAGCTCAATAGAAGATAAACTTTTAATAGCATCTTTTCTTTTGTGTATACCCAATATTCAAAATAAACTAATAAAAATAATCGTTCCTTCTATCCTCACTCCTATGCCACCTTGATAATAATTTAAATTTAAAAAAAATAAGAACATATAAGATCATTTCAAGTTTGAGTCTCTGATATCCTAATTAAGAATAAGAGATTAAGAAAATAAAAAGAGGGAATGAACAAGAAAATTGGATAATTAATAGAAAATTTTATATTAATAAAAAATAATATTTTTTCAATAGACATTCAGACGTGGATTTTAGATGGATTCCTATTTATGAGTTGGGTTATAATAAATTGGATATTGATTTAAAATAGGCCAATAAAAAGATATCATGAAAAGTTTTTAATATTATTTTCAAGCGTATCATATCAAAATATGAACTATATGTGGTTTTTATTATTTATTTTAGAAAGGTTCAAATTTGGACCAATCATATTAGGCAACATTATAAATAAATATTTAATAATTTTATTTTAGGGGAGTTGTTATAAATAAGGGCACATATGAGCCAAATGGTTAATATCGAGGATATTTTTTAACCAAAAGATTGACGTTGGGCTATTTGAGGGCCGAAAAGTGGATGGAGGGTAGTTTTGTACCAATTCGAATAGTTGATGGGCGTTTTAGGCCCTTCCCCAATTTTATTAAGTACCCTTTCATTGTCAAAATTCATATATATTTTTCTCTTCAAAAAATAAAAAAATTCAATTTATTATTTATTTTTAAAAAATATATAAATTATTTTTCAATCCTACTCAGATTATCCAATAAGAGGTTTTTTCTTTATAAATAAACAAATGACAAGAATTAAAAGAGTTTGATGGCTTGTTTCAATAATAATAATAAAAGGTGTTTTCCTCCTAGCGTCTAATCGTTTTTTCCAAAATAATTTGAACTCTCCTATAAAGATGCATCAGTTTTGATTTCGTCTTGACTTTATATTTCTTTATTTTTGTGAAAATATCTCTAAATATCATTGTGAGTATCATAGAGTCCATTTTTTACAAATTAAGTTTGAAATTTTTTTACATCATCCAATCATTTACTCTTTTTCAAACAATTTGATCACCCCTAATGATTTTAGTCCAAGCGTCATTGCGATCTTGTCTCGAGTCTAAGATATTTTTTTTTAAAAAAAAGAACTCTATTAATTTTTGTCATGCCAATTTTATTTTTTTATGACATCGTGATTTTGAGTTCCACTTTCGTTTCATTATTTCTTCATTTTCTCAAAAAGTAAATAAAAATTAATTCACCCAAACGCGGGAATGAAACAAAAGAACTTTTCCAAATTCATTTTAGAAACAAAAGTTATTTAGGGGCATGACATAGAACATGTGATCAATATCTGTAAAAATTCAATCCTTAACGCATTTGTTTTTGTTGTAAATTTATAAAGAAAGCTAAAGGTGGTTGGTTTGTGGTTAAACTGGCATCTCATCCATATAACACAAGGTTTAAGGGAAAGGAGAAAATGACAAATAAAGATGGAACAGAGTCTGATAATGAAGAAACACAAAATCAATTGGTCCAACAGGAATCTACATCAACTGATGAAATAAGGATGTTAAGATAACAAATGGTTGAAATATACCAAGCCTGGATGAATGGGCAAGCTCCGCCTTCTTCAATCCCAGGGCTTTTAGACGTGACTTTGTCAATTTCCACTCAAGCTCCAGCAAGTGATCCGCTCTACCCACTTTGTTTCAGCCCACATGCTAACACATCCAACATTCCTGGAACTTCCACATTACATCTTACGAATGCATCTCTCATAAATAATCCACTCTTCATTCCCACAGTGCAAACTTTCACAGTCCCTCAATCGACACCAATACAGAAGTCCAATAACGAGCCTCCTCCAAAAGTTCATAATGATCAATATTATTCTCCTGAATTGACTTTTAAACTTCCAGACCCATACTACCCTACTCATCAGTACAATTCCCCTATCACAATTGAGAAAACTAATAAGAATGAGGAACAAGAAGAGATGGCCAAGAAAATGAAAAGTTTGGAATAAAATATGAGGAATATGCCGGGGTTAGGAGGGCACAAAAGTGTTTCTTTTAAGGATTTGTGTATGTACTCTAATATCCATTTGCCTCTCGGTTTCAAAACTCCAAAGTTTGACAAGTACGATGGTCATGGTGACCCTTTAGCTCACTTGAAAAGGTTTTATAATCAGCTAAGAGGATCAGGGAGGAAAGAAGAACTACTTATGGCATACTTTGGAGAAAATCTTATGGGGTTAGCATCTGAATGGTTTATTGATCAAGATATTTCTTGTTGGCATGTTTGGGATGACTAGGCTCAGGATTTTGTCCAGTAATTTCAATACAATATTGATATTATTCAAGACCACATTTTTGTCGCTAACATAAAAAGAAGCCAACCGAAAGCTTCAGAGAGTATGCCATAAAATGGAGAGAGCAAGCGGCTAGAGGCAATGAAAGATCATGAATTAGTCGATGTTTTCCTCGAGGCTCAAGAACCTGACTACTTTCATTATTTACTTGCTGGGATGGGTAAACCTTTCACGAGGTAATTAAGATTGGAGAAATGGTGGAGAATAGGATAAAGTCTGGGAAAATTATGAGTCAAGCAGCCCTTAAAGCCACCACACAAGAGATTCAAAACATTTCCATTGATTTTGGAAATCGGAAAAAGAAGGAGGAAGGATCCATGATGACATCGGGGACAGGGGATGCTCAAGGAGGGGCGAACCTTCCTTATATGCAAATCCAACAAGAACCATATGACTCCACTCAACATTATTATCCACATTAGGGTCACCGTTACTCAATTGAACCTCTCTAGTACCCAATTTTCAATACCCAGTCATACACATGATCTCTTCATCGCCAACAGTGGCGGACGTCATCTCCACAAATCTTTCGTCCACAACAACAAAATTTTTAAGCACCTCACAATTCCCGTCCCAAGATAGATTATGCAAAAGAGAAAGGACAAGGAGACAATTTCACTCCGATTGGGGAATCATATACGAGCATGTTATGAAAATTAATACAATTGGGATTGATTAAACCTATCATGATGTATAACGTAAACCCCAATGCAGGACTATTTGACCCAACTGTTAGGTGTGAGTATCACTCAAACACCCAAGATCACAGTACTAAACATTGTTGGACCTTGAAGAGAGCCATTGAGAAGCTTAATGATGATAAGACAATTGTGATACATAATGAGGAGGCCCCGAACGTCACTAGTAATACACTTCCTAATCACAACAATGTGCATGTCGTGGAAATGATTTGTGATGACGGGGAACACATGCCAATAAATAGATCAATAATGAAAATTGACACCTTAAAGAAAGAGTTGAATATGGAAACAGAATCCACACTAAGGGCACTGTTGATCATAAATGGTGCAGTTTTTGTTGCAAATCTCAGAGACTTGATTTCCCACATCGCCACGCCTTTTAATAAATCTAGATATAAAGAGAATAAAGACTTGTCTGACCAGACTAATGTGGGAGAAATATGCCAAGGTTTTAGGGAAATATTCTATGAAGTAAACATGACTCATTTGGGTGAAAGTTATAGTTGTGAGAATATTCAACATATTGGCCCAGACATCAAGCTAACCAACTGGAAAGCCACTCCTCTCCCAACAAAGAAGGAGTCATGGTAGTTTATTTTGCTTTTTTGTTTTTATTTTCTCTCGCATTTGGATTATTCTCAGGGTTGTATTCCGGATATTTTCGTTTCTTTGCTTTGATGTTAACTTTTCTATCCTTTCCAATTCAATGAAATTCATGTTCCATATCTAATTATGTCTCTCTTTTCTCTAATCTTCACTATTTCATCTTGTTTTAGTCTTGCTAGTACCAACTTTAATAACATGACATGCATGCGAAACTCACGTCCAAATCCTAGTGGATTGTCTAAACTCAAAACAATGGATCAACAGGTTGACGAATATAATGAATTTGAGGCCTTTGAAGAAGTGACAAAGGTATTGGATCATTTCGAGAATAAACCTAAGCCTAATTTAAATGAAACTGAGGCAATTAACTTGGGAACCTCCGAAGAAATTAGAGAAACAAAGATAAGCATTTACACCGAGCAAAAGATTAGAGATGATATTATACAGATTTTGTTCAAATATAAAGATATTTTTGCTTGATCTTATGATGATATGCCGGGTTTGAGTATTGATCTAGTAGTCCACAAAATCCCTATATATCCTGATTTATGTAACACCCCAAGCTTCCAAAGGATTTTAAAATGCAGAATTCACCTGAAGACAATGACCTACGGAGGCCACCTACGGGCCGTAGATGGATTGACGGGCATTAGGTGGGGACCGTCAATGGCACTGTGAAATTTTAGGATTTCCAAGTTTCTGAACTTTGACCTACAGGTAGCAGGATGGTTCATGAGTCGAACGACGGTCCGTAGAAAGTAATCGTAGATGGCCCTAGACTTAGCCAACTCCTTAACTCAGGCAGTGATCTACGATTGTGGTGTACGGTCCGTAGATGGACCTACCAACCATAAATCAAGACCGTCGTTGCAGGGTCCCGAGATACCAACTCTCTGAATCTTTTGACGGTTCAACAGGACGGTCCGTCAATGGATGTACGGACCGTAGATCCTGTCCGTCGATTGGCCCCGACAGTTTTTAATTAAGGGCTTTTTGGTCTAAGCTAAGTCGGTTATACCCTTAATCTTAGACCTGTAAATACTTTCTAAGCCTAATTTATTTCATTCTAATTCATTCCAAAACTCTCCTCTCTCAAATATTTCTCTCTCTAAAAAGAAACTCTCTCAACTCTCAAGGAAGAAGAAGAAGCTTAAATCCCCCATTGAAGACCTTCAATCTTCTCCAATTCTTGTGGATTGCTTTGAGGTATGATAGTGTTCACCATTAGGAGTCTTTTTGTCCAATGGGCCCTTCCTCTTCTTCATGATTTTCGAAGGTTTACTCTAACCCAATTGAATTAGGGTTTTGATCAATCATTGTGGGTTCTTCAATTATGTTTCCAATTATTGATTTTTATGATTCCTAGTGCATGATTTAGCGTGAAAAAGTAACTTAGTGCACGAATTAGCGTAAATTACATGATGTGATGTAAAGATTTCATGAACCCCCAGGATCCCAAGCTAATTCTCCCCAATTTGATAATCTATGCTTTGATTGTTGGGTTGAGTTATGATCTGATGAAGTTTATGAATTTTATATGAAATCAAGCATGAATTATGAATGAATTGAGGATAATCTTATGAATTTAGCATAATCAAGCCAAAAGTATGATTTTCCTCTATTATGTAAGTTCCTTCAAGTATGAGTAAGTTGTCCTAATTATGGCTTTCTAAGCATGAGCATGCATTGAATTGCATGATATGAGTTGAACTTGCATGAACCCATATGAACTCTATGAACTATGAAATATGAGCATGATGAATTGAGTGTGCTTTGAGAGTAAAGTACCAAAGTTATGATATGATGATGATATGGTTGAGTAGTGAAAGGTTTTCTCACGTAATTCTCCCATTATGATAAAAGAAGAACAAAGAGGCGATTACTCATGTTCTTGAGGAGCTATTCTAATGATGTAAGCTTGGACAAGGTCCATGAAAGATGAATATCTATAAGTATGATTTTAGCTTTAATTGGTAACCCTAGTTGTACCTTTTCATGTTTAATTATATAAATATGTTAATGACTAATCCGTGGGAATTATGCTTAGCACCGAGTGGATATTGAGATGGAAACCCTCCCGTTAGTAGAGGTCGGGTCTTCTAGTGAAAGCTCTCCTGTTAGTAGAGGCCGGGTTTTCTAGATGGAACTCTCCCATTAGTTGAGGCCGAGTCTCCTAAAGCAATCTCTATCCCATAAACTATGTTGCCACCATAGGATGTTGTCTTTAAGTAGACATTAGCTAGTGGATCCACATAAGCTAAAAATTTCATGGTCTTACCTTGGCAAGTAGGACACCCCTTTTCGGTATGGGGTAGACACCGGATTCCGTGTTGATAGCTTGCATGGTCTTACATGTCGGTTAAGGCTTTTCCCCACAAGTTAATGAACAAGTGTTCTCATGATGAAATAAAGAAAAGAAAGAAAGATGATTTAGCTTGCTTTGGCCTTGATATATGCTTTATGTTTCATGTTTATCATGTTTTTAGCTTGGCCATCGCATGTCATGATTATGTCTCTCTCTCTAGCATGACTTATGTGTTTATGTGCATTGCTATCATACTTAGTACTTAATTGTGCTAACGCATACTCTTGACTACATTAACTTATTTGGTGTAGGACGTGACGATTCACCCCCCACTCGTGGCTAGAGATTTGAATTAGAGTTGAAAAGAAGACTTGGTGAGTCCTCATCCACCCGAGAACATAGCCTTGTTGGATTTTACATTTTATGTCTTTCCTTATGTTGGATATTGTATTGGGCTGCGTCCCTATCACTTTTATTCGTATTCTATGATATTAGAAGGCTTTGAGACATAAGTTGTAGACTTCCGCTGTTTTGAGCAAAGCTTTGATATAAAATGCTCTTTTGAACTCTTATTTCTCTATTATCTTGTATGTTATGTATGCTAAGTTCTTGTATAGGCCTCTCAGGGTCTTGTACACCGTGTTACATCTAGGGGCTACCCTGGGTCGTGACAATTTTATGCCAGTCCAACAAAAACAAAGAAAATTCAAAGCTGACTTGAGCAATAATATTAAGGAAGAAACCATGAAACAATTGAATGACAACTCCTAGGGTACAGAAAACATAGCCAATCTTAATAGCCATATGAAGAAGGAGGTATGTGAGCAATTTAAAATTGTACATCGCAGTTCCACCTCCTATCGGCCCAAAGCAAACAGGACCGTAGAAGCAGTAAACAAGAATATCAAGAAGATTCTTAGAAAGATGGTCCAAGGATCTAGACAATGGCATGAGAAACTACCTTTTTCCCTTTTAGGATATCGCACAACTATATGTACATCAGTTGGTGCAACTCCTTACTTATTGGTTTATGGTATCGAGGCTGTCATACCCACACAAATTGGAATCCCCTCTCTTCGAGTAAGTTGAAGCAGATATTTGATGACACTGAATGGGTCAAGACTAGGCTAGAATAATTATCACTAATAGATGAAAATTGATTAATGTCAGTTTGTTTTGGCCAGCTATACCAGTAAAGAATGGCTCAGGCTTACAACAAAAAGGTGCATCCAAGGAATTTTGAGGTTGATTAACTTGTTCTAAAACACATCCTTCCATACCAAGAAGAGGCTAAAGGAAATTTTGCCGCAAATTGAAAAGTCCCTAAATTGTCACACAAGAGTTATCGAAAGGAGCTTTACAACTAATAGATATAGAAGGAAAAGCGGTAGACATAGTTGTTAATGTAGATTCTGTCAAAAGATATTACGTCTAAAACTTCTGTTTTGGCACTTTTTGTACTTAACATTCTCAGTTTAGGATGACGAAATGTTATTCTTATCTCGACCTTAAACTATAGCTCTTCTGAGTTTTTATTACATTTCTTTGTTTTCCCCTCTTTGGAACCCAAAAAAAACCAAAATATCCAACTGAACTACGTTAGATCTAATTCCTATGAGGATACGTAGACATCTCTATCCTGGGATTCGATCCAACCAACCAAATAAATCATACTTCCAACATTAAAAGAAACTGGGCATATGTTTTATTTTATTTTATTAAAAAATAAAAATAAAATAAAATATTACTTCTCAATACTCAAAGAAATTGAGGCATATTTGTATTGAAAAGGGTTCCAAAGTTGTAATTCACTAGTAGTTTCTCTTATCATTCGTTGTCCTGTTAAGACCTTTTTGATCAATTTTTGAGAATGTCAAGTTCGATGTGCCAAGAAATATATGGTTTATATATAAAAAATCAAAAAAAATGAGAGAGTCTTAAAGGTGAAAACTGTCATGGGCACCTCAAGGCGATGGCAAATTGACAAAAATAATGAGAGAGTCTTATAAGTGAAAACCCTCATGGGCACCTTAGGGCGATGGCAAGTTGAGGAAAGATAATGAGAGAGTCTTATAAGTGAAAACCCTCATGGACACCTTGAGGTGATGGCAAGTAAAGAGAAATAAAATGAGAGAGTCTAACAGGTGAAAACACTCATGGGCACCTTGAGACGATAGCAAGTTGGGAGAAGTAAAATGAGAGAGTCTTATAGGTAAAAATCCTCACGGACACCATGAGACGAAGGTAGTAGTGATCGGTTGGTGAATATCTGTAAAAGGGACCATTGATCGAATGAAGATTTTTCCTATCTCGGCATAAAATTGAACAAGACAGAGAATTTGGTTTCAGAATAAAGGGTGAGACTTCTTTTGGGATTTAGATAACTCTGACGGGTTAAACGTCCAGTTTAAGAGGCATGTCATGATTCATTAAAGTTGATATACCTCCAGATAAGTTTTCCCCTCTTTTCTTCGAAAGGGACACCTTTTTCTAATTGTAACTCTATTTATTTGTTTTTTCCTTTTCTTTTCATCAGTTTTTATTCCTTTCTCTAATACATTCTTTGACTCCCTTTTGGTATAATCTTAATTCAAATGCAAAAGCAATCAAAGATCACAAAATTTACTATGATTTTTCAGCGGTATAGATCAAAGATCACTTGACAAGAACAACATTGACATAAAATTATTTATGAAAAGACTGATAATTGCTACGACCAAAGAACAAAGCAGTATCGAAGGAGTCAAAAAAGGGGATAGAAGAAGATCACCAAAGCAAGGATGTAATTTGAAAATAAAAAGGGCTATGTCATAGACACAATATAGTATCAGATGAAAATAATTAGTTGGTTGTCAAAAGATGAAGGATAAAATCTTGAGCAATTTGCTCAATCACCGATAAAGTCAATTGTACAGATATTTGAACGGACATGAAGGATAATTTTCATAGAGTATAAAGGCCAGAAACCAGCCACCATTTTTAAAAACTCACAAATCTTTCTTTGATCCAGCAAGAATAAGGATATCACACAAAAGCAGTTTCCAAAAAAGTCGAGCGCCACAAAGTTGAGTTTTTCAAATATTTTCTCCTATATATGATAATTATATAATTCACACTTGTCATTTCATGAGGCAGAAACTCCTATCCATGAAAGAAAATAATTCAAATTCAAAACTAGGGAAAAAAATTTATTTTTATTTTCATTTTAAACATTAAAAAAAAAACTATTACACTTTTTCTTCACAGGGTACGACATTCTATGGTTGCATTTAGGGAACAAACACTCCTATTTTATTTTTCATATCTTCACATTGTACAACATTTCCTAGTTGCATTTTAGGGAACAAAAACTCCTGTTTTATTTTCATGTCTTCACAAGGTACAACATTCCCTGATTGCATTCTAGGAACAAAAACCCCTATTTCATTTTTCATGCCTTAATATGGTATGACATTATCTAGTTGTGTTTTAGGGCACATTAACTCTATTTTATTTTCATGTCTTCATATGGTACAACATTCCGTGGTTGCACTTTTAGGGAAGAAAAACCCCTATTTTATTTTCATGCCTTCAGAGGATACTACATTCCCTGGTTGCATTTTAGAGAACAAAAATTCCTCTTTTATTTTTCATGTCTTCACATGGTACAACAATTCTTGGTTGCATTTTTTATATATGTATAAAAAAAATATGAAAATTATTTTTAAAAAAAATCTATCTTATTTTTCATGCTTTCAAAGGATGCAACATTCCCTTGTTGCATTTTAGAAATTAAATATCTTAAGTCTTTTCAAGTTTTCAAAGGGTACAACATCCCCTAATGGAATTATTGAGAATGTAATTCTAGTTTTATTTTACAATCTAGTTTGATTTTTTATAATCGTATTTTTTTTGTTTTACGTAGTTAGTTTATAATTTTAGTAATAACACACAAAATTTTCCTAGTACAAACTAGGGTAGAAAAAAAAATTCGTTTTGTCTATCTTTATGTAGATTTTTCGTAAAGCGCAAATTTAATATACAAGAATGGAATTTCCTGATTAGAGCTGAGAAGAATGTTCAATCTCTAAGTCTGTTAGAGTTAGCTTTGACACATACAGCGGCCCAACATCTCAAGAGTCGTATTTTTAGTCTTTGATTAAGGAAACATACAGTTATAATATTCTACGAACTGTCCCTGGAGTGAGCGGCAATGACTTAGTCCAAGTTCAAATTCACGTCTCAAATCTTAACTTCAAAATCAAACTTCGAGATCAAAGTACCCACCAAAAGAAGCTTAGGTGATAACTGAGAATCCAAAGGGAAGATCTAGAGGAAAAGAATCAAGACAAGTAGCGTAGATAGGATCTTGTATTTTTCCTTTCTTGTTCATTTTTTCTAATGTAATAGCAGGAGTCGCAGACTGAAATCTCGACGGGACCTCACTTGAATCCCCAACTCATCCTCCCATCTTAACATCCACTTGAACTATATGTGACTTAATTATCTAATAACTCGAGATATATAGATTACCCAAAGTTAAGACATATTCACAGTTCTTTTCTTTCGCTTCCATTTTGAATAAATGGTTAGGTCAAAAATCAGTCACATTGTTCAATTCTTTCTCTCCATGTTTCCAAGCAAAGAGGGACATGCTGTAAACACCTAATTTTTTACCGAACCCAAGATTCTACATCATTTAGTGCTCAAATTTTTCTTGTGGGTTAAAATTGAATTATCTCAAATTTTACTTCTTCCTAGTAAATATATTTTAAAAGTTTTGAAAACTACAAAAAATAGAATTACTTTTAAGGATAAGTCTTGTATATTAAAAAAATTAAAAAGGAAAAAAATGTGCAAAAGAAAGAAAAGAAAAAAAATTAAAATAGAATGGAAAAATCTTCCTAAATAAAGAAGGTGTTAAATTTAATTTAGGGTCCCAAGATTCCAATCAAAACGAGCAATAAGCAAATCATTTTTCTCTCAAATCTTTCCATATCTCTGAAGTAGCAATGGCGACTGAACAACTAAAGCCAGCGGCTAAAGACGTGAAGATGGATCTATTCAAAGACGATGACGAATTTGAGGAGTTTGCAATTGATCAAGAGTGGTAGGACAAAGAGAAAGGCAAAGAAGTAACCCAACAATGGGAAGATGATTGGGAGGATGATGATGTGAACGATGACTTCTCTCTACAGCTCAGAAAGGAATTGGAAATCAACACTGAGAAGAAATGAGCTATATTTGCACATGAATTCGTTTTCTTCTCTATTCTCGATTTGGATGTTCCCATATGTTTATACTTGTTATCTTACTGATAAAACTTAGCTTTCACCCTTTTTGTTGACAGTATGAGACTTGTGGCACACAAACTGAAATTTAGTTCCCTGTGTTGTTCGTTTGAAAAAAAAAGAAAAAAATTAGGGTCCCAATTATGTTTATCTTCCCAACTTTCTAGAAAAAAAATTATTCCTTAGAAATGCTTTACATCTTCCCAATTGAATTCATCAGTTTACTAATGTGTTTTACTTTGGATATTTTTCAGATGAGGGTGAAGAAATCATTTTATTAATTTAGGGTTCCAATTATGTTTACCTTCCCAACTTCCTAAAAAAAAATTTATTCCTTAGAAATATTTTACATCTTCCCAATTGAATTCGTCGTTTTACTAATGTGTTTTACTTTTGATATTTTCCGGATGAGGATGAAGAAATCATTTTATTAATGTGTTTTATTTTTGATATTTTTCAGATGAGGATGACGAAATATATGAATCTTTGTATAAGATGTTGATCAATATGTATTTTGAGAGTGATTATTCTACTACCAAGGTTTTAAAAAATAGTTTAATATAATGTTGATTTTCGAGATGATGGGAGTCTACTTACTGCCAATCACACACCTTATCTAATGGTTTACAATTCTGATCATCTTCTCTTCTATAGAAAAGAATCTAGCAAAAGACAAAGTCAAATATGTTAAACAAGATACTTACACTTTCTCAAACCATTCAGATTATTTGCACATGAATTTGGCCAAACAGTTTGACATAAATCCATCAAAATTCTTTCTCATTTTCAAATTATCCACCACTTTTTGGTTAAGTGATTTTATTTTATATAGATTTTTAGTTTTAATTTATGATAAATTTATTGTTTTATTTTTCAGTATTACCCAAACTCTGAAATCTCACTCCTACACAATTCCTAATTCCTAACAATTAGATGCATATATATACTCTACCCACAAACACAACAACACATGCATAAACATCATCAAATGCATAAAGGAGAGACAGGGGAAGAACAAGAAAAAGTCTTACTTTATTTATTTTTTAAAAGAGAGAGAGAATTAGTGAGGTCAAGCTTGGGTCCCTGTTCGAGTTTTTATCTGCGGTTCTTGATTTAAGAAAATATTTAAGAAATTTCAAGATTCAAATTTGTAAAGTTCCATCTCTTGACTTTACTCTATTTTATTTGAATAAATTTGTGTGCTTATACATAATTGTTATTAGTATATGATAAATGATGTTATTTTCATGCATAATCTAGTAATTTTTGTGCATTCATGAATTTAAAATAATCGACTCAAGTATACTAGAATGTGTTTAAAATATAAATAAAAAAGCATAAGAATATGTACATGAAATAATTTTTCATATTCAAGAAAACACATACATGTTTATATTTAAACGAATTCAAAGTTTGATTTGTTTTTAAAAAATTTACTTAACAGTATCTTTGTTTCAAAACTTAACGAAAATTATTATATTTTATTTAACGAGTACACGTTATTTTTTCAAAGAATAAGATTGATATTTTAATTTAATTGAATTTTTTACTAGAAAAAAAAAGATTATGTTAGTTGCACTTTTAATTATGCGCCTTGATCGACTATGTCAAAATTGAGGTCGCAACATTGTGTCTTGGGTAAGATTTATAAAAGCTCAATAAATCTAAAGTGAATCGTAGGCATAATTAATAACATAATTTATTCAAAAATTAATTTAAGCCGAGTATAAGTTAATAAAGTAATCGTGCTAGAACCACGGGATTTGAGGGGTGCCTAATACCTTTCCTTCGATCAACAAAATTTCTTACCCAAATTTCTAGTTCGTAGACCATTAATTAATAGAGTCAAAACTTCCTTTTGATTAGGGATTTAAATAAGGTGACTTGGAATACCAAAACTCAATTTCAAGTTGCGACTTTGTAAATAAATAATCTCTTATCAAAATGTCACTTTAATTGGAAAACTTTTTTTTTCAAATCCTATAAGTGTGAAAAAAAGGGGTGTGACACGGGTAACTTCCTATTAGGTATATATCTAGAGGAGTCAAAATGAACCCAATAATATGTAACCCGCCCAATTCGCTCAGAATTTTAAGGGTTGGGATCAAGATATTTTAAATTTGGTTCAATCTCAACCCATTCAAGCCTTAACTCATTTTAAGAGAATCCTCAATTGTGCCCAATTTAATCTCCAATTTCAATCCATTTTTAAGACTCTTTATTTGCATTAATGTAATGTATGTTCCTATATTGAAGGTATGAATTACTATGTATTTTATATCTTTTAGGATTTATCTATCCATTTGTAACTTCTTTTTTTAAATTTTCTTGAGTTGAAATTCAAATTGTTGTTATAAAACTTGAAAAATAATATATTAAAATTATTGAGATGAAGCGGGTCAAATTGGGCGGGTCAAAACCCAACCCGCATTTGAGCCCAAAGTAAAGTTGGGCGGGTCAAGACCCAACCCAATATCTATTTCAACACATTTCAATATCTCCAATTTCAACCCAACCCGCCTATTTGACACCCCTATAATAATGTATCTATTGAGTTAATATCAACGTTTTTTAGTTTTGATTTATACTTTTTGGTCTTTATATATTTTTGTGTTCCAATTTATTCAATTTCAGAATCGCTTATTTAGTAAATTTCTTTTTGGGTGTGTATTTTTTAGTTAACTTCGCTATTATTTATGTTTGATTTTGTATTTTGGTGTTTACATTTCTCCAATTACAATTAGTATTCAATTTATTCAATTTCATACTTAATTTGTATTCATACTAGTATATCAGTTGTATTTTTCATTGACAATTGTATTTTTTAGAACATTGTATTTATTTGAATAAAATTATAGGCGAATTAAATGATATGCATTCTTACTTAAATTATATTCATATTGATATGTATGTTGCATTTTTCATATTTCAATTGTATTTTTCAGTAACATTGTATTTATTTAAGCATATTGTATCCACGTGCATTCAAATAATTTATTTTGTATGCTATGTTCAAATTCAGCTACCAACTATATTTGTATTCAATATAAATGTATTTTGTATGTTGTAAATCAATTACTTGTACTCATATATCACCAATTGAATTTTTCATTATTCAGTTTTATTTTTATTTTTTGATTAAACAAAAAAAGTTATATTCTAAACTGATTTTGTATTCCAAAAGTTGTATAGCAAAAATTGTATTCTAAAAGTTGTTTCCTAACTGTTGATCAAATTGATACCATTCTATCTACAGGACCAGTCACCGGGCGGTAATCCGCCATGATAACTTAGATCTAGTAATAGTAGTACCCGTACAGGGAACATACAATCGAAATATAAAAGAGAATTTTGTCTAATCATACTAACTGCATGGTATGAGGAATTCCTCTTTTACCCGAGCAAAGGGCCTGTCGAGTTCCAAATACATATTCTAAATGATTTATAAACTAGCAGTTTCTAACTGGAATTTAATCTTCCCCTTTTCTTCTCTTTTAACGGGGACTTTCTTTTCCCAGCTTTGCTAGTCGAAACCACCAAGAACAGTACTCAGATCTGACTGTACCACCATCTCGAAACCAAGTCAGAATGATCGGAGCAAAATATTCTATTATATCTAAATTGAGTCTAGTATATTTTCATAGTTAACAAAGTTTTCTGGCTATATATTTAACATAGGTATGTTTGATCTAACCAATCATGGACTGGTAATAAGCAAAAATAAAAATAGAAATAAATTTTTAACTTACTCAGATCCGCCCCCAATTGCCTTCAAATCTTGAAGATTTTTGATTTAATTTTTTAAACTTTTCATCAAGAATTTCTTCTACCATGGTTTATAATAACTTATATTCCTTTATATATATATGTTTTAGAAAGATCTTATAAAGATGGTAGTGGAAAAATCGTAATAGCTATTTTCCCTCCTCAATCATCTTTTGTTTTGCCAAATAATACTGGTATAACTTTTGAAGCTTTTTCAAAGATTTATTGATAAAGAGGTTGCTGAAGTAACCATAGTCGAAATAAATAAAATTATTTCTCAAAATAAATATTTAGGTTTATATGTAAAGGTCCTTTTAGAAAAGTTTGAGTTTTCTCTCATCTTTGTAAAGCATTCTTGTATCTATTTCTATAAATCAAAAATCTTCAAGATTTGAAGGCAATTGGGGGCGGATCTGAGTAACATTGGCAAATCATTATTGAAACAGATGCTTCGAATATTGGTTATGGAGGAATTCTGAAACAAATCAATCCTCATGATCAAACTGAATATTTAATTCGTTTTCATTCTGGAAAATGGACTAAAGCACAAAAGAAGTATGCTACGGTAACGCATGAAATGCTTACCATTGTTAAATGTGTGTTAAAATTTCAAGATGATTTATATAATCAAAAGTTTTTGATAAAAACTGATGCTCAAGCTGTTAAGTTTATGTTTAATAAAGATTTTAAACATGATGCTTCTAAACTCATATTTGCCAGGTGGCAAGCACAGCTAGCCCCTTTTGATTTTGAGATTGTTTATAAGAAAGGAAGTGAAAATTCTCTTCCAGATTTCTTATCTAGATAATTTATTCAACGAATTCAGAATATATTAATATTTTTATTGAGCAAGATACTTTGCTAGCCATTTTTCAAGTTAAAAAATTACCTAGAGATTTGCAAGAAAATATTCTTGAAAAAATTAATGATATTATGAGACAAGATATTATAGAAGCAATCAATGATTTATTGATTGAAGAGGAACGAGACGATTTTATATATGATTACTTATCAGAATAAAATTTGTTTTGTTTACAGAATGGAATCCTCTAATTATAGAGGAAAAGGTAGAGGAAGAGGAGGAAGATCATCCTCTCAGTCACGATCATATGCACAGGCATCGTCATACGGATCCTCATCTGGAAGTTTCCCAGTTATACAAATGGGAAATAATACATTGATCAATGAGAAGATTTCTCAGTCAACAAGTTCTATACATTTGGAAGATATTCCAGAAGATAATCCTTTATATGCTCAATTACAAGCATATTTGGGAAAACAAAAGCAAAAAGATACTTTTGCTTCGATAGCTCAAGAAGATAATGATGATATCAAATCTTATGAAAAAGTAAGTAAACAAGAAATGATATTTCTTGTGGAAAATACAGAAATTCAAAGGAAAGATGAACCTTGGAAGATATTCCAAAGGTTTTTACTGGATAATTTATACTATCCGGGTGAGTCATACAAAACTCGTTCATATTATGAAATGATTCTGAAAGAAACAGGAAGTGCTGAATTTCATCATTTTTCAGGTTATAATTCAGCGGAAAATGTTTATAACTTTTCCAAAATAATTATAAAACAGGTTATTTCTATTGATGAATGGGGAATATCCACAATGAAAGAGAGACAGATATGTCTCAATAAAGTAAGAATGAATTTTACTTACTGGGATTATATTCAAGCATTTGATAAAGTGCTTTATTATAATAATGATCGTTATAAACATACTTGGTTTATAAAGGTATGTTCAAAAATATTTGAGCTAGAGATTCCAAATTGGTTTCTCCAATGGTGGTCATACCATGGTCCTACGGTAAAGATTTTACCAGAACAATTTACAAAATTATACAGAGAATGGGTTAAGGTATCTCCCAGATTGACAGAATTATATGCAACAGATCATATTTGTTCTTTAGAAAAAAATGATCAAATTATGTTTTTTATTGAATTTTCTATACCTTGGATTCATAAATGGACTCCAGAATTGGGATTCACAGATGAACAGATTCCGTGTTTATATCGGACATTTTATAACAATTTTTGGGATAAATTGATTAAATTAGACCCAAAGACAAAAAAGATGCATGGGCAAGAAATACTAGATGAAATTCAAGTAAAAATTCAGGAATATGCTAAAACTCCAATAAAGGATGTTATTGATGATGTTTCAGTCAGACATATGGCTAGAAGAATTCTAGTTCAAGAAGGTGATAAGAATGAAATGATAGAAAAATACTTGGAAGAAGTTAAGAGAAATTTGCTTCAATCTATTACTCAATTTGATAAATCTGACACTTCCATGAGGAGTGAAGCAAGTGTCGATGACATACTTGTGACAGATGCTCAGCCACAAGAAGAAGAAGAAATGACTGAAGAGTCCTTGAAAAGGACAGAGCAATTTCTCCGAGAATTACGCGGAAAAGGAAAAGAATAGTGAAGCCGCCAGTCGGACCCAGGAACAGTAGATAAACTGTACAAAGGCACTAATAACAGTGCAAGGACCCAGATAGGGGCCCAAGATGTAAATAGTTGTTTAATCATTTTTTATAAATAGACACTTAGTTTTATCTAGAGGGGCAGGTCCTTTTAGAAAAGTTTGAGTTTTCTCTCATCTTTGTAAAGTATTCTTGTATCTATTTCTACAAATCAAAAATCTTCAAGATTTGAAGGCAATTGGGGGCGGATCTGAGTAAGTTAAAAATTTATTTCTATTTTTATTTTTGCTTATTACCAGTCCATGACTGGTTAGATCGAACATACCTATGTTAAATATATAGCCAGAAAACTTTGTTAACTATGAAAATATACTAGACTCAATTTAGATATAATAGAATATTTTGCTCCGATCATTCTGACTTGGTTTCGAGATGGTGGTACAGTCAGATCTGAGTACTGTTCTTGGTGGTTTCGACTAGCAAAGCTGGGAAAAGAAAGTCCCCGTTAAAAGAGAAGAAAAGGGGCAGATTAAATTCCAATTAGAAACTGCTAGTTTATAAATCATTTAGAATATGTATTTGGAACTCGACAGGCCCTTTGCTCGGGTAAAATAGGAATTCCTCATACCATGCAATTAGTATGATTAGACAAAATTCTCTTTTATATTTCGATTGTATGTTCCCTGTACGGGTACTACTATTACTAGATCTAAGTTATCATGGCGGATCACCGCCCGGTGACTAGTCCTGTAGATTATATTTCGATTGTATGTTCTCTTTTATATTTCGATTGTTTATCTGTTTGTTCATGGAACAGGGAAGTATTAGTACTAAAAGTACTAGATTACAAGACGTAGATATACCTCAAAATTTAGATCTGTTAAACAGGTGGACTATTCCTAAAGTTCCGACAAGAACTGTTTATGATTATGGTTGGTTTGATAAGTTTTCTACAAAACAATTAATAAAAACAACTGAGCAATCTATTGCTTTAAATTCGTCAGAATAGACGATTCGTTTGCTTCATGAAAGAGATATTAATCTGTATCGAAATCAGTTTAATTATATGCATATTGGCATGGTGCAGATTGCATTTAAACCTCTTACTTTAAAAGGTTTGCCTGAAACTTTTATGGCTGCTTTAAGAGATGCGAGAAATTATAATTTCAGACAATCGTTGATAGGATCTATTGAATCAACTGTTGCATATGGGCCGGTTTATTTTAATACTCAGCCTAATTTGCAATTATCTTTATCTGATGTTATTATTTTGGATGCTTTAACTCTTAATGTGAAAACGCATGGTTATAATTATGCGCCAGGTTCTGAGTTATTATGTTTATCTTATAGAATTTATTATAGATTGTTATCCACTTTGAATCCAAAGTGTAAGTTGTATGATACTTCACAACAGACAGTTTTAATGGAAACAAATTTCACGAAATCAAAGATTACAACTCGAAGGACGATTTTATGGGATGAAATTGAATTTCCAGAAACCTAGGTTTTGAATTCGATTATAGCTCCGGATCAATTGACAAATGAAGTCAGTAATACAGATTGTTCTTATGTATCTCAAAATCCTGATGGAAGGATTACAATTCAATTTGATAATAATAAGATTGATGAAAGATCGTCAATTTATTCTCGACAATCATTTTCTGATACAAGAATGAGTTGTCCTATGATAAGTCATATTTCTCCGGTTGAGCCAACTTATACAAGGGCTAGAAATCAGGCAGCATCTTTGCATACTATTATTGATGACAAAGGAGTAACAGCTGCAGAGGCTATCATGGTAGATCCTCGAACTAACATAGTTCAAGTGGTAAATACGCAGGGTGAAATCCTCACTGCTTCTCAAATAGGTGATGTACCTACATATTCCGAGATGGGAATTGATAAAGATAGTTTTTAATGATTCCACACCAAATTGATTTTAGTCCTAGATCACAGGCAAGAAAATATATTCAAGAAGAATTTTTCTCAAAGAAATGGAATCAGTTTAAAACTTGATTTTTTACTTTTTATAGTAAAGGAGATATGAATAATATTTCTCAAGAATTCTATGAAACTTGTGCTTTACATAATCAAATTATGTATTTTGTACCATGGTTTATAATAACTTATATTCCTTTATATATAAATGTTTTAGAAAGATCTTATAAAGATGGTAGTGGAAAAATCGTAAAAGCTATTTTCCCTCCTCAATCATCTTTTGTTTTGCCAAATAATACTGGTATAACTTTTGAAGCTTTTCAAAGATTTATTGATAAAGAGGTTGCTGAAGTAACCATAGTCGAAATAAATAAAATTATTTCTCAAAACAATTATTTAGGTTTATATGTAAAGGTGCTTGGTGAACAGATTAGTTCTCTTGATAAAAAATTAGATAATTTGTCTTCTTTGATAAAGGAAATTAGTAATAGCAAAAAGACATCTGATCTAGCTTCTACTTCTAAAGAAATTCCAGATGTTCTAGTTGCCGTTGCTAATATTCGAAGACCCCCTGAGATTCAGGGATTTAAATTTAAAAATGATTTAGAAGAAATTCTTGATGAAAAGTTTAAAAAATTAAATCAAAAATTTGGTAATTTAAGTTTGCAACCTATTAATCTTTCTGAAGATTTTGCAGAAAAAATTGAAAAATCAGGAGATCATAAAGAAGAGATTTTTTCAGAAATTAATAAATTAAATGGTTATTTTAAAAATAATAAATTTGCTGATAAACCTCGGATGCAGACTTATTATTATAATAGACCAACTCCTCAAGATGTTCTTATTGAAGAAAGAGATTGGAATCAAACAAACACTTCATATAGTGGATCTGAAATTTATGAATGGAATTTGGATGGATTAACAAATAGACAGTTAACTATTTTGGTGCATCGGATGTTGATGTACGCAACTATTTGTAAAAGTACAAACAATACAGATAGAAATATTTGTAAAATGATTGTTGCAGGGTTCACTGGTCAATTAAGAGGCTGGTGGGATAATTATTTATTAGTTGAAGAAAAGGCTATGATTGTAAATGCCAGAGCAACAGATAGAGGAGTTGATAATTTGGGTATGGCTCTCGTTGCTAATAGAGAGGATGCAGTTTATACTCTTGTTCTTACAATTTTAGAACATTTTAATGGTCGTTATACTAATGGACATGAAATGGTAAGAACTTTGCTTAATGGTCTAAGATGCAGGACTTTAAGTGAATTTAGATGGTATAAAGATACTTATTTAAGTAGGGTTATGGAACTGCCCGAAAATAAGTATTCTCATTGGAAAGCTAAATTTATAGATGGGCTTCCGTCGCTATTTGCAGAACGAGTAAGAAACGTTTTGCGAGGAAATATGCCAGAAATTCCATATGGAGATTTCACTTATGGAAAGTTAATAGGAATATGTACACAAGAAGGATTAAACTTGTGTAATGAATTGAGACTATCAAGACAGCTTAAGATGGATAAGCTAAAAGAAAGAAATCAAATGGGAGATTTCTGTGCTCAGTTTGGTTTACCAGATATCTCTGGTAAAAATAAAAAGAAAAAAGAAAAATACAATTCGGATGAAAGGCCGTATAAGAAAAGAAGATCTAAAAGACGATCTAAAGAAGAAAGAGAAGCTAAAAAGAGATATCGTCGAGAAAAGAGATTTGCCAAAAATAGATCTAAAAGAGATTTGGCAAAAATTAAGTGTTATAAATTTGGAAAGTATGGTCATATTGCTCCAAATTGTAAGCTTGAAAAGCTTAAAGCATTGGAATTAGATGATGAATTCTATGATAGAATTCATGGTTTGTTATACACTTCTGGTTCTGAATCAGATTATGGTTCGGTAAGTGAGACAGAAGAAGAAGTTGATTTACTTGACTTCTCAGACAATGAAAAGGTTTGTGATAATACTTATAATACTTGTCAAGATGATAATTGTATTTGTGAAAATAATGAATTTTACAAATTGCAGGCTCAATTTCAAGATTTAAATGTCAAAACTATCACTTCTGATAATGTGATAGAACTTTTGAAAGAAGTAACTGATAGTAAACTTCGAGAAAAAATTATTGGTTTAGCAGACACGTCTGGATCAAGTTCTTCAAAAAATTTTGAAAAACCTAGAAGTTTTGATTATCAGGCTCTTTATTCGATAAATGAAGTTAATAATCGGTTAAATAATAAATTAAATGTTCCGGTAAGAGATTCTTCTTTTGATGATTTAAAATACGAGATTGAAAATCTTAAAAGAGAAATTAAATCTTTAAAACAAAATCAAATGATTTGTGATCATAGGATATCTCAGGTAGAGAAATTTAATTCTTTAACTGAAGTATCTAATGATAAAGGAAAAACCATTGTGGTAGAAGAAAAAGAACCACAAGAAGTTTTTGAAAAAGTTAGTACAGAAAATGATTCTTTTCTGGGAATGATGCAAGTTATTACTGCTCATAAATGGTATGTTAAATGTACTATTTTAATTGATAATAGTTTTTCCATAACTGATATTGCCATGATTGATAGTGGTGCAGATGTTAGTTGCATTCAAGAAGGATTGATTCTTTCAAAGTATTTTCAAAAAACTACTCATACAGTTAAATCTGCATCTGGACATGCTTTAGATATAAAGTATAAATTGTCTAATGTGAGTATTTGCCAAAATAAAGTGTGTATTCCGCATTTTTTCTTTTTGGTAAAAAATCAGCTATACCCTCCAATTATACTTGGAACTCCGTTTATAAATGCTATATATCCTTTTACTCATATTGATTCTAAAGGATTTTCTGCAGGAACTGATGATAAGAAAGTTAGTTATACTTTTATTACTAATCCTATTTCTAAAGAAATAAGTGCTTTAATAGATATGAAGCAAAAGCATGTTGATACTTTACAATATGAATGCTATAGCATGAATATATTTGAAACTTTGAAATCTGTGAAAGTTCAAGAAAAAATCAAGTTAATAACTGATCAATTATCTGTTGATATTTGTGCTGATCATCCGAGTGCTTTTTGGGAAAGAAAAAAAGCATATAGTTACTCTTCCATATGAAGAAGATTTTGTTGAGGAAAATATTCCTACTAAATCTAGACCTTGTCAAATGAATGTAGAATTAGTTGAATTTTGCAAAAAGGAAATTGATAATTTGTTACAAAAGGGTTTGATAAAACCTTCTAAATCTCCTTGGTCTTGTACTGCTTTTTATGTTAATAATGCAGCAGAAAAAGAAAGATGTGTTCCAAGATTGGTAATAAATTATAAACCTCTTAATAAATATTTAAAATGGATTCGTTATCCTATTCCTAATAAAAGGGATTTATTATCCAGATTATATGATGCTAATATTTTTTCAAAGTTTGATTTAAAATCAGGTTATTGGCAAATTCAGATATTTAAAGATCATTCTTATAGAACTGCTTTTAATGTGCCTTTTGGTCAATATGAATGGAATGTGATGCCATTTGGTTTAAAAAATGCACCTTCTGAATTTCAGAAGATAATGAATGATATTTTTAATCCTTATATGGATTTTGTTATTGTTTATATTGATGATATTCTTGTTTATTCCAAAACATTTGAAATGCCTATTAGGCATTTAGACATTTTTGAAAGAGTTGTGATTCAAAATGGTTTAGTTATATCAAAACCAAAAATGAGTTTGTTTCAAACAGAAGTTCGATTTTTAGGACATATAATTTGTCAAGGAAAAATAACTCCTATTCAAAGATCCATTGATTTTGCATCAAAATTTCCTGATGTTATTTCTGATAGAACTCAGCTTCAAAGATTTTTAGGAAGTTTAAATTATATTTCTCCTTTTTATAAGAATTTATCTAGAGATTTAGCTCCTCTATTTGATAGATTAAAAGAGGATTATAAAAAACCTTGGACTAATGAACATACTGATTTAGTTAAATTTGTTAAACAAAAAATTAATGATTTGCCTTGCTTAACTCTCGCTAACCCGGCTTGGCAAAAGATTATTGAAACAAATGCTTCGAATATTGGTTATGGAGGAATTCTGAAACAAATCAATCCCCATGATCAAACTGAATATTTAATTCGTTTTCATTCTGGAAAATGGACTAAAGCACAAAAGAAGTATGCTACGGTAACGCATGAAATGCTTACCATTGTTAAATGTGTGTTAAAATTTCAAGATGATTTATATAATCAAAAGTTTTTGATAAAAACTGATGCTCAAGCTGTTAAGTTTATGTTTAATAAAGATTTTAAACATGATGCTTCTAAACTCATATTTGCCAGGTGGCAAGCACAGCTAGCCCCTTTTGATTTTGAGATTGTTTATAAGAAAGGAAGTGAAAATTCTCTTCCAGATTTCTTATCTAGATAATTTATTCAACGAATTCAGAATATATTAATATTTTTACTGAGCAAGATACTTTGCTAGCCATTTTTCAAGTTATAAAATTACCTAGAGATTTGCAAGAAAATATTCTTGAAAAAATTAATGATATTATGAGACAAGATATTATAGAAGCAATCAATGATTTATTGATTGAAGAGGAACGAGACGATTTTATATATGATTACTTATCAGAATAAAATTTGTTTTGTTTACAGAATGGAATCCTCTAATTATAGAGGAAAAGGTAGAGGAAGAGGAGGAAGATCATCCTCTCAGTCACGATCATATGCACAGGCATCGTCATACGGATCCTCATCTGGAAGTTTCCCAGTTATACAAATGGGAAATAAAACATTGATCAATGAGAAGATTTCTCAGTCAACAAGTTCTATACATTTGGAAGATATTCCAGAAGATAATCCTTTATATGCTCAATTACAAGCATATTTGGGAAAACAAAAGCAAAAAGATACTTTTGCTTCGATAGCTCAAGAAGATAATGATGATATCAAATCTTATGAAAAAGTAAGTAAACAAGAAATGATATTTCTTGTGGAAAATACAGAAATTCAAAGGAAAGATGAACCTTGGAAGATATTCCAAAGGTTTTTACTGGATAATTTATACTATCCGGGTGAGTCATACAAAACTCGTTCATATTATGAAATGATTCTGAAAGAAACAGGAAGTGCTGAATTTCAGCATTTTTCAGGTTATAATTCAGCGGAAAATGTTTATAACTTTTCCAAAATAATTATAAAACAGGTTATTTCTATTGATGAATGGGGAATATCCACAATGAAAGAGAGACAGATATGTCTCAATAAAGTAAGAATGAATTTTACTTACTGGGATTATATTCAAGCATTTGATAAAGTGCTTTATTATAATAATGATCGTCATAAACATACTTGGTTTATAAAGGTATGTTCAAAAATATTTGAGCAAGAGATTCCAAATTGGTTTCTCCAATGGTGGTCATACCATGGTCCTACGGTAAAGATTTTACCAGAACAATTTACAAAATTATACAAAAAATGGGTTAAGGTATCTCCCAGATTGACAGAATTATATGCAACAGATCATATTTGTTGTTTAGAAAAAATTGATCAAATTATGTTTTTTATTGAATTTTCTATACCTTGGATTCATAAATGGACTCCAGAATTGGGATTCACAGATGAATAGATTCCGTGTTTATATCGGACATTTTATAACAATTTTTGGGATAAATTGATTAAATTAGACCCAAAGACAAAAAAGATGCATGGGCAAGAATTACTAGATGAAATTCAAGTAAAAATTCAGGAATATGCTAAAACTCCAATAAAGGATGTTATTGATGATGTTTCAGTCAGACATATGGCTAGAAGAATTCTAGTTCAAGAAGGTGATAAGAATGAAATGATAGAAAAATACTTGGAAGAAGTTAAGAGAAATTTGCTTCAATCTATTACTCAATTTGATAAATCTGACACTTCCATGAGGAGTGAAGCAAGTGTCGATGACATACTTGTGACAGATGCTCAGCCACAAGAAGAAGAAGAAATGACTGAAGAGTCCTTGAAAAGGACAGAGCAATTTCTCCGAGAATTACGCGGAAAAGGAAAAGAATAGTGAAGCAGCCAGTCGGACCCCGGAATAGTAGATAAACTGTACAAAGGCACTAATAACAGTGCAAGGACCCAGATAGGGGCCCAAGATGTAAATAGTTGTTTAATCTTTTTTTATAAATAGACACTTAGTTTTATCTAGAGGGGCAGGTCCTTTTAGAAAAGTTTGAGTTTTCTCTCATCTTTGTAAAGCATTCTTGTATCTATTTCTTTGAGTCTAGAATATTTTCATAGTTAACAAAGTTTTCTGGCTATATATTTAACATAGGTATGTTCGATCTAACCAGTCATGGACTGGTAATAAGCAAAAATAAAAATAGAAATAAATTTTTAACTTACTCAGATCCGCCCCCAATTGCCTTCAAATCTTGAAGATTTTTTATTTTAAAAAATTATTAAATTAAAAGGTTATTTTAAAAATAACAAATTTGCTGATAAACCTCGGATGCAGACTTATTATTGATGACAAAGGAGCAACAGCTGCAGAGGCTATCAAGGTAGATCCTCGAACTAATATAGTTCAAGTAGTAAATACGCAGGGTGAAATCCTCACTGCTTCTCAAGGAATTCTGAAACAAATCAATCCTCATGATCAAACTGAATATTTAATTTGTTTTCATTCTGGAAAATGGACTGAAGCACAAAAGAAGTATGCTACGGTAGCGCATGAAATGCTTACCATTGTTAAATGTGTGTTAAAATTTCAAGATGATTTATATAATCAAAAGTTTTTGATAAAAACTGATGCTCAAGTTGTTAAGTTTATGTTTAATAAAGATTTTAAACATGATGCTTCTAAACTCATATTTGCCAGGTGGCAAGCACAGCTAGCCCCTTTTAATTTTGAGATTGTTTATAAGAAAGGAAGTGAAAATTCTCTTCCAGATTTCTTATCTAGAGAATTTATTCAATGAATTCAGAATATATTAGAAAAGTTTTATCTAGAGGGGCAGGTCCTTTTAGAAAAGTTTGAGTTTTCTCTCATCTTTGTAAAGCATTCTTGTATCTATTTCTATAAATCAAAAATCTTCAAGATTTGAAGGCAATTGGGGGCGGATCTGAGTAAGTTAAAAATTTATTTCTATTTTTATTTTTGCTTATTACCAGTCCATGACTGGTTAGATCGAACATACCTAAGTTAAATATATAGCCAGAAAACTTTGTTAACTATGAAAATATTCTAGACTCAATTTAGATATAATAGAATATTTTGCTCCGATCATTCTGACTTGGTTTCGAGATGGTGGTACAGTCAAATCTGAGTACTGTTCTTGGTGGTTTCGACTAGCAAAGCTGGGAAAAGAAAGTCCCCATTAAAAGAGAAGAAAAGGGGAAGATTAAATTCCAGTTAGAAACTGCTAGTTTATAAATCATTTAGAGTATGTATTTGGAACTCGACAGGCCCTTTGCTCGGGTAAAATAGGAATTCCTCATACCATGCAGTTAGTATGATTAGACAAAATTCTCTTTTATATTTCGATTGTATGTTCCCTATACGGGTACTACTATTACTAGATCTAAGTTATCATGGCGGATTACCGCCCGGTGACTGGTCCTATGAAGTGTTTTGATTTCTAACGGTTGAACAAATTTGTATTCCAATCAGGTTTGTATTCCAACATAAAATATTACAATAATTCAATATAAAATAGGAATCACATCAGCAAAATTGTATTCCAAATAAATTCGTATTCTAATCATTCAATACACAATATCATCAAATTTGTAATCCAAACTAACTTGTATTCCGATTATTCAATGTACAATATTACATCATAAAATTTGTATTTGAATTCAATTTCAAAAATCTACTCTCATTTTGCGTCACTAGTAATTCCAATGAATACTTTGAGATAATACCAAATCGATTAACGCTTGAAGAAAAAATATGCTTTTCCGATTGTGTATTTCAATTAACTTCTCTGATCGATCTTCAATTATGTGTTTTGCAGGAAAAACGATGATGAACTACTTCAAATTTGTATTTCAAAATTGCTTCTTAGATTTATCATTGATTTTAAATTTTTCAGGAAAAACGATGATGATGAACAGATGCGATTTTGAATTTCAATGATGATTAACGATGGCCATAGTTTTGATCGATATGCGATTCAGTATTTTTTTTAGGAAGAAGGATTATGAACAAACTATTTTAGAGTCGTGTATGTAAAGATTCAGGGAGTAATTTTAGCTCTTTTGCCAAAGTTAAAAAGATTTCTTCCGCGATCTACTCCAATTAATTAGTTTGTATTTGTATTTTTAATCTCAAACATGTGAAGAAATACACTAAAATAATGCATAGCAAATCAAAGTATAGTTGTTTTTTGTAAATACTTAAAATAGAGCTAAGGGGTGTTTGATGTTTATGAATTTTTCCCTTTTAATATCTCCAATTTCAACTCAACTCGCCCCATTTGACACCCCTAATTATAGTCCTGTTAGATAATCATACCACCTGATGGACCCAATGATATATATATATATATAAAGCCAGATAAATAAATATACTAAAAACTAAAAAATTAGGAAATGTTTGTTGATATATGAAAAAAATAAAAACTAAGAAATTTGGAAATGTTTGTTTATATGAAAACAAAATGTTTTTTGGTTGAAAATTTTCTCGTTTTACTAAATAATTTTGTAAAATCCTACTCAGTACTCCCTCCTCCAATTCCTTCGTCGTGTTTCGTACCTTTTAGTTTTATGTAAATTTCTCCCAGAATTTTTAAATACTTTTTTTTAACCTTTGTTCATCTCTTCTTCTCAGCCTAATTTTCAACAACTTCTTCTCTAATCCCACCTCGAAATAAACATAAGTCCTTCGGCATTCTAGTCATGGCGGGCATTTCAACTCCCTAGGACTTTACAGATTAGTCAATCGTTATTATTAAAAAACTGAAAAGAGAACCATATACTTAAAGGTTTATGAACTTTAATCACAATATTTACATCGAATCATAAACACACAAACATTAATTTACATTAATAGGGAGAAACATACAAAAGCTTAAAGATATCTACTTACATGGCTTAGGTTGGAGAGAGGTTTCCCTTTCGGGAGTCCCCGAAGAACCTTTCGGGAGTCCTTAACGAACCTTTCCAAGCTAACTTATTTCACACTACCACACTTATATATATTTTATTTTCTCACCATTTTACAATGAAAAGAGGTAGAAGAAAAGATGATTACTAGCGATCTTGTTCTTATGCTTTCTTTTGCTCACTTCGCTCTCCGCCTTCTTCTCATATGTTCTTGGTATTTATAGGTGTCTCCGGATTTTAAATTCGGATTTCAAATTGTTCAAAGAATCTCTTTCAACCTGCTGGGTGCGCTGTGGGCCCCATCGTCACATGGTCATGTTGAAAAACTTTTTCAATTATTGTCCTTTCTTTCGTCCGTGGCTTATTCCGTCATTGCTTACGTCTTTTGGCCTAATGTGTCATTGATTACGTCTTGTGGCCTTAATACGCTATTGCTTACGTCTTGTGACCTTAATGTGTCATTGCTTACACAGTGTCTAAATTATGTAATGCTATTGAATCAAAGCTCATTCCTGAGTCATTGTCTTCATTTGGATCTTGAGCGAATTGGTCCATTGTAGGATCATATTCCGTGCTTCCTAAATTTTCTGTTTCGGGGGTCTTTGGTCTATGCTCCTGTTCTGGGTTTTCTATAATAACTTCTTTGGTTTTTTCACTAAGAAATTTTTTAATTGCCTCGTCTACTATTTTTTCTATCTTCTTTCTGTCTTTCTTTTTTCTCAAACACACTCTTTTTTTTTTGTAGTACGTCTTTATTTTGTTTAGATGTTCCTTCTGAGTCTATACTAAAACTTACGGGGAGTATCCGTACACTTTTTGACAAAGTGTCAGCCATAAACGGATTTGATATGTCTTTACTAGTTACCATTTGAACTGGACTAGTTGTACCTCTATCTGGTACAGTAGATATTTCTGCATTCATTGGGGAATGCACACCCTTCTTATCCATTTTTGACGAAGATGGAGAACTTCTTTGGGGAGTTTTTGGGGTTTGTATTTGTTGTCTATTTGTCTGACATAACTCGAAATGAAGAGTTTTCACTCTTTCTTGTAGTAATCTGATATGTTCCAACATCTTTTCTTTTTCTAGTCTTAGTTTTTCGTTTTCTTGGTTTAGTCTTTTGAATGCTTCAGTCATTGTTGAGCAGTGGTCGCAGAAAATTATTTTGTCTGTGTCTTTTTGGATGTTGTATTGTGGTACATTTCTTGTGGTTGGTCTAAGTGCTGGGGTAATATAATAGTTTGGCCCAAGGTTTCCCCTGGCATAGTCTAAAGCTTCATTCAGCTCATTAAAGCCTTTGAATAGAGGCGCCGAATGATTTTTTACTGTGTCTACCACTTCTATCTATGTCTAGAAAACTCCTGGAACCTGTCCTTTTATTACTACATAAAATTTAAATTTTTTGACTTAATATTTGTCTGTAAAATTCTAGCTCAAAGCATTTATTACTGAAATAAAATAATTGTTGTCTCTTGGAATCTTATTACATGTTATCCATAGTTTGTCTATCAAACATTTTTGTTGCTTGTCAACCTGAGTCTCTGTCTTTCATCTGAAGCTCATATTTGACGGTGGATAACATATCAGATTTTTCTTTCCAAACCATAATCTTTCGAATCACTGATTTTCGAACATTGTCTGAGGTTTAAACTGAGTATTACTTAGAAGAGTCTGTAAATACATGTCTTTAGCATAACTTTCTTGAGAAGTTGAGGCTTCTGCCTTTCCTTTCCTCTTTCCTGCACTCATGCTATAAATATGAAAATAGGCTAGTCTATTTTATCATGAGTTTGTTTAACTGATCTACCATAATATTATCCTTCCTTTAATATGTTCTAATTTAATATTATAAAATGACGTTGCGTCTAAAATATTTAACCATCTTCTTTTGCTAATTTTCTTTTCGTTTATCTTTTGATAGAATTTCACTATTGCCTTGCAATCTGTTCTTACTAATATTTCTTATTTATTTAAAATATGAAGTCTAAAACTATCTAATCCATAAATTACCGCTAATATCTTTGCATCTATACTACTCATATTTCCTTTTTCTTTGTATTTACCACTTTGGTAAGCACAAATTCTTTCTTCCTTTTTATCACTATACTTATTTTTTCTTGCCTTTAGGACAGCTCCCCATCCTTCTAGACTCCCGTCTGTTTCTACTATTAGATAGTTTGTTTCTAATGGCATTGCTAAATCTGGGATATTTTTTACCATATTTTTAAGTTTCTGAACTAACTTTATATCTTTTATATTTAAAGCTTTTTCCCCGATTGATCCTGTTTTAGAATAAAGTGGTCCCGCCACTTTTCCTAGGTCTTTGATGAAATGTCTTGCATAATTTAGTATTCCTAAAAAAATTGAAGCTCTTTTGTTTTGTCTAGTTTATCTGGCATTTCTAAGACCTTTTTCGCTATATGAGGTTGTAACTTTATTCTTCCTTCTCCTATTATTACACCAAGAAAACTAATATGAGTCATACATAATTGCATCTTTTTCTTACTAACTATGATTCCATTGTCTATAAATAATTTAAAGATTATTTGCAAGTGTCCTAAATGTTCTCTCATAATATTGCTAAAAACTAAGATATCGTCTACATAAACTATAACAAAAATTTTATAATATCTAAAAATACTGTCCATTTTTCTTTGAAAATTTGGGGGTGTTGTCTTTAACCCGAATGGCATTACTAACCACTCAAAATGTCCTTCTGGACAAATAAAGGTTGTCCATTCTATACTGTCTTCTGCCATTTTCATCTGCCAATATCCTGATTTACAGTCAAACTTACTAAATATTTTTCTTCCTAGGATTCTATTTATTAGTTCTGTTTTATCTGGTAGCTTATATCCGTTCATTCTTGTGTTGTCATTAAGTCTTTTATTGTTAATTACCATTCTTGTTTTTCCTCTCATTATTTCGTTGTGATTTCTTACCATAAAGGCTGCTGATCTATGTCTTGATTTTGATCTTCTTATTACTCCTAATTCTAATAATTCTTTTATTTGTATTTCAAAATCAATTAGATCTGGTATCAAATATATAAATGAATATAACCATTTTTAGAAGAATCCTAAAAATGATCATTGGGTGTAAGTGTTTCTTTTCTGCTAAGAAAAGAAACACTTAGGGTTAGCTCGGATGCTGTTTTAGAATGGCTTAGGATATATATATATATATATATAGAGAGAGAGAGAGAGAGAGAGAGAGAGTGTTGTCAATATGAGTCGGCCCATCCCATCTGGGCTTAACCATACAGGCTTTGAAATTTGACGGTTGAGGCCGAGCTGACCCTTTTTTTGTGGGCCAGAAAATGGTCAGCCCAACCCACAAGTACGTGGCCTACGGGCTGTGCCGAGTTAGCCCACTTTTTTTAAAAGTATATTTTTAAATCAAATTATAATTTTAAAATATTATTATAAATATCAACAAGACAATTTTACATGGTGTTAGTGTTACTACTTGTTAATCAAATCCACAAATAAAATTATCTTTATAATATTTATAAAGTTTGATTTCAAATAAAAATATAAATAGCTAAATAGAAATATTAACCTAATTGTTTACAATGATCATAATAAAACATAAAAAATATGACAATATTTCATAGGCTACGGCCTACGTAGTGATTCCCTTGAAATTTTAGGGAATTTTTATTTTATGTAGTACATGTTTGTAAACATAATTTGTATTTAAATTTTAATATTTAAAAACTTAAATAGATTTTGAATTTGGACTCTTGTTATTTTTAAAACTTTATATTATTTTTATTTTTAATTTGTTTTTATTTGGCCCATGGGCTGACCCTACACATATTTCTCAAGCCCCAAAAATCAGCAGGCTTATTTAGGCTGGGCTAAAAAGTCCTTTTCTTAAATTGGCTTCAAAAATCTTAGTCCAACCTTTTCAATTCACGGGTTAGGTCAGGCCAATCCAACGAGTCCAGCCCATAAAAAAAAGTATTTTGGGAGAAATATACCTAAAACTAGTTATATAATTGCTACAAACATGACGAAGGATTCAGGGGGAGGGAGTACTGAGTAGGATTTTACAAAAAATATTTCACTATTTTACAATAATACAAAAATCAACTATATTTTCAATCAACTATATTTCACTTTATATTTGGTATCAGAGCCGAAAGATCTTATAAAAATTAATTTTATGAAACACAATAGATTCTCAAGATACATAAGTCTACATTATATCACCACTCATACAATAACTATAGAAATAAAAGAAATTAAAAAGATTTGACTGAAGCTAAAGGAGACTTTAAAAGACTTTGAAGTTAATTACAAAATAGAGCTAAAACTAAAAGATTCAAAAAGTGTACAATTTAGGAACTATTTACTCTGGGAAATGCATAATACAACATACGATATAACGAGAAGACTAAATCATAAAAAATATATTATTAATAAAGTAAAATACTACCCATTAGGATAGCTTAATAAAGACATAGCAACAAAAGTTGGCAAGCAAATAACCTTTGTGAAAAAATTAATGAAAAATACCCAGTCACTAGACAAATAGCTATTAATTATTGGTATTTAAATAGAGATATAAAAGACTTGTGCGAACGTAAAAAAGAAGAAAAGAATCTAAAAATATTGTTAGAAAAAATTACGAATTTCTCATCAGATAAAACATTTGAAGACAACTTTACACAACAAACTTTATCAGCAATTACATGGAAATTGATAGGAATAAGAGACGATGTTGAGAAATTTAGACAGAGAATAAAATTCTTAAAAACAAGGAAGGTGTGGATACCTTTTAGGATAATACTAATAAGGATAACTATTTATTTCATCTATATAACAATACCAAAAAGTAAAAACTAAGTGAAGCATATTATATCCAGAATATATTAAGTTAGATCAAAATAAACAAAACCCTAAAAGACTAGACAAATTAATACATAACATCTCAAAATTAGAAGCCAAGCTAATAAAATATTTAAAAATAAAAATAAAAAGATTCTAAATGTACAATAGATAATTTAAAGAAATTAGATTACCTAGATTTAAAAATACAATCAGAGAAAAAAATATAGAAGACTAAAAGATAATTCGCTTATAAGGTGCAATTTTAATAATAGAGAACATGTTTTACATGGAAAAGACCAACAGTTAAATACTATTACAGATCTATTAATAAATCTAAGAGAAGTTGTTTAAAAAGATAACATTGGAATACTTAAAACCTTAATACTCTTGAAGATCTGCAAAATTGACAAAAGAAACTTTTAGAAAAGTTCGAACACAATTTTGATTTTCTAAAAACACAACAATTAAAAATAGATTGAAAATAACAAATCTATATATATATATAATAAGAGAGGTGATAGCGCTTACGTGTCAGCACCACAAAAAAAAACATTTTTAAACAATTAAAATTATTTTTAAAATGATTTTAAATCAGTTCTAGGAAATACGGAATAACTGTTCGAAATTGTTTGTAAAAAGGTGGAAAAAAGTTACTGTTTTAAAAGAAAAGTTAAAAAGTTTTTCACCCAATTAAAATTGTTAGTTTTTTTAATAAGAAAAACGTTTCATGATCATTAACACCTTGTACAACTCATCAATGAACTCTTGAGGATCTTCCTCAACCTTCGAACCATGAAACTCCAGAGGATCCATCCTTGTGAAGTTCCTCACTCTAGATGCCACCGTACACACATTTGGGTTCACGGGAGCCACAAACTCCCTATTGGCTTGAGCCTACACTTGAAAAGCAGCCCTAAACTCCGCATTAGTCACTTGTTCGGCCAAAGGGTCGGCCGAAACTTGAGGAGCTTGAGGAAGAGCTTTTTGTTCCACATTCTCTCTCGCATTTCCCCTAGCATAAGCTCTTCGAGTGGCCATATCCTGAAACGCATAGGATAGGGATTAAGAGAGTTACATATATAGTTAAACTCAATGGCACGACTTTAGAATAATGAAATAAGTGGAATTTCCTAATTATCTTGTAGCCTCTCATTCATAAATGTGGTGCGCTTTACACTCATGAACAAGACTCTACTCGACATGGCTTATGAAACTTCCTAGGACCTTTCTAAAACCTGGCTCTGATACCAAGTTTGTCATGACCCAAGATACCCTCTAGACGTGACATGGCGTACAAGACCCTGAAAGGCCTCATACAAGCCACTTAGCATACATCATACAAGATAATATCAACTTAAGAGTTCGAAAGACGATTCATTATCAAAGAGTTTAAGAAAATAGTGGAAGTCTACATATATTCTCAAAAGTCATCTAAAACTCATAGAATGAAAGAGCATTGAGATGCAACCCAATGCAAGTCCAATGGTAAGGAAACATCAAAGAAATAACAAGGCGATGTCCTCGAACATATGAGGACTCACCAAGTCTTCAAGTCTCTACGTACTCACTAGCCACGAGAGGAATGCGGAGAATCGCCAAGTCCAACATTATGAGACAATGTAGCCAAAAGTATGCGTTAGTACAAGGAATGTACCAAGTATGATAGCAATGCACAAAATCATGTAAACATGCAAAAAGGACATTTTCATAACACGCAATGATCAAGCAAAAACCATGAGAAAAAGGGTTAGAAATCGTAATTCATAAACCAAGGTCAACACAAGCTAAACATCTTTAATTTACTTGACAAATACCTTAAAAGTCACTTTAGTTCATTATTATGGGAGTTAGCCTTAAATCGATATGTAAGACCATGTGAGCTATCAACATGGAATCCGGTGTCTACCCTACACCGAAAAGAGATGTCCTACTTGCCAAGGTAAGACCATGAACTTCTAGCTTACGTGGATCCACTAGCTAATGCCTATCTAGACAATCATTCTATGGTGGCACATATTTTATGGGACATGGGGAAAAACCACTCGTCCACTCGGTGCTAAGCATATTTCCCACAGAATAGACATAAAACATAATTCATCTTAACTTTTAGTAGACATGGGTAATCGCCCCTTCTCTATCATTATGGAACATGGTAATCGCCTCTTGTTTACCTTTGGGAATGTGGGTAATCGCCTCTTGTCTACCTTTAGAATAGCTCTTTACAAAACATGGGAATTCTCCTCTTGTTCCTTTCAAATTCATAGTGTGAGTATTACGTGAGAAACCCTTTCACTACTCAACCACAACATCAATTATGCTTCAATCTCAAAGCAAGTTTTAAATAATCATAAATTTCATAATTAATGCATGATTTCATAAAATTCACCTTTTCATAGTTCATCATAACTCATAACTTGAAGACAATAGATTTCACATGGGCTCATGAAAATTCATCTTAAAACAAGCAATTAAATACAATTTCATACTTAGAAAACCATAAAGAAGGGAAATTGATCATAATTGAAAGAACCCACTTGATAGAGGAAGATCTTAGTTTTTGATTGAACATGCATATATTCATAAAACCCATCTTTTGATCATTCATAATTCATCATGAAATTAAAGCTTTTAGAAATCGTAATTCATGCATGGGTTCATACAGACTTCATAAAATTCATCTTCTTCACAATTCAACCCAACAACCAAGCCTAATTTCTAAATTTGGGAAATCACATGGGTTCATGGGGATTCATCTTAATTCATGAAATTCAACTCAATTCATACTTCATAGTTCATAAAACAATCAATTAAATCAACATTGAAAAGAACCCATGGCATAGAAGAAAAACCCTAACTTCAATGCAGGATTCTCACTTGTAAATTGATAATTTGGAACTCTATGGAAGAAAGGTCTCCATAGATGAAGATTATCATACCTTGAGGTTCAAAGCCCTTAAGCAATTTGGGGAATGGATGCTTGATTCTTGAACCCTAACTTCACCTTTTCTTCTCCTTCTTCTTTTAACTTCTAGAGAGAGAAATATTTTGGAGAGGAGAGTTTTAGGAATGATTAGGAATGGATAAAATTAGGCTTAAAAGGTTTATATAGGGTCTAGGTTAAGGGCCAAACCGACTTAGATTAGGCACTAAACATTTAGGGAAATGACAAAGAAGCCCTTTAAAAATAACCATCGGACCCCATTACGGTTGGACTTACGATCCGTATGTCAGCCTAAGGACCGTCCTGTTCCACCGTGGATAGATTCAGAGATTTTTCCTACTTTGGACCCCCAACGACGGGTCACCATGTACAGTCCGTGGTTCAACCTACTATCCGTACATGGCCACCGTAGGTCTGACTTTAGGCTCTGAAGATTCACCAAGTCTGGGTCTCACCTACGAGGCCTACCTACGGTCAGTTCATTGAATGACGGACTGTCCTGGTGAGCCGTAAAGAGATACTGATGCTTGACATAATAAGGGAACCTGGGCTATCCAACCACGGGCCCTACCTATGGACCTTAGGTCAGCCCACGGGCCATTGGTGGCTATGTTGGTACTGGTACTAGAATTTCAAAAACATGCCAACTTTGTTCTTTTAAAATCCGAGGTGTTACACTCAAAAGGATTTAAATCTTTGCCAAATAAGATGGCCTGAGTTATTGAAAGATTATGACATGAGTGTCATCTATCATTCTGATAAGGAAATGTGGTGGCGGATGCTCTTAGTCGACTATCGATGGGAAGTGTTTCTCATGTAGAGGATGATAAGAAGGAGATAGTACAAGATGTTCATAGATTGGACTGATTGGGTGTTCTCTTGGTTGATTCTAATGAAGGTGATGTAGTGGTCCA
>JAGDQO010002934.1:0-32854 GCA_018342035.1 Solanum appendiculatum
ATCTTTCTAAAACCTTGTGCTCTGAATACCAAGTTTGCCACGGCCCAAGGTACCACCTAGATGTGACATGGCGTACAAGACCCCGAGAGGCCTCATACAAGCCACTTAGCATACATTACATACAAGATAATAGAGAATTAAAGTTCAAAAGAGAATTTCATATCAAAGCTTTTAAAAGAAACAGCGGAAGTCTACATCTCATGTCTCAAAGCCAATCTAATATAAAAAACAAGGCTTGGGACGTAACCCAATAAAATCTAAAAACTGAAAAGAAATACATGAAAAAGAAATAAGAGCTAGGCTATGTCCTCTGATGGATGAGGACTCACCAAGTCTTCTATCAACTCTCTAATCAAACTCTAGCCACGAGTGGAAGGTGAATCACCGCGTCCTACACCAAAGAAGTTAATGTAGGCAAGAGTATACGTTAGCACAATTAAGTACTAAGTATGATAGTAATGCACATAAACACGTAAATCATGCTAGAGTGAAATATGATCATGGCATGTCATGGCCAAACTTAAAATATGATAAACATGAGAAATATGAAACATAAAGCATATATCAAGGCCAAAGCAAGCTAAATCATTTTTTCTTTTCTTTATCATGAGAACACTTGTTCATTAACTTGTGGGGAATAGCCTTAGCTGACATGTAAGACCATGTGAGCTATCAACATGGAATCCGGTGTCTACCCCACACCGAAAAGAGGTATCCTACTTACCAAGGTAAGACCATGAACTTCTTAGCTTATGTGGATCCACTAGCTAATGTCTACTTAAAGACAACATCCTATGGTGGCAACATAGTTTATGGGATAGAGATTGCTTTAGGAGCCTCGACCTCAACTAACACGAGAGCTCCATCTAGAAAACTCAACATGTACTAACGGGAGAGCATTCACTAGAAGACCCGGCCTCTACTAACAGGAGGGCTTTCATCTCAATATCCACTCAGTGCTAAGCATAATTCCCACTGATTAGTCATGAACATATTCATATCATTATACATGGAGAGGTACAACTAGGGTTACCAATCCAAGCTAAAAGCATGTTTATAGACGTTTCATCTTCCATGGACCTTGTCCAAGCTTACGTCATTAGAATAGCTCCTTAAGAACATGGGTAATCACCTCTGGTTCTTTTAAGTCATATTGGATTAGAGTAAACCTTTGAAAATCATGAAGAAGAGAGAGGACCCATTAAAGAACTCATAATGGTGAACACTATCATACCTCAATGAAATCCACAAGAAAATTGGAGAAGATTGATGGTCTTCAATGGAGGATCCAAACTTCTTCTTCTTCCTTGAGAGTTGAGAGAGTTCTTTTAGAGAGAGAAATATTTGAGAGATGAGAGTTTAGGAATGAATTAGAATGAGAGGAATTAGGATTAGAAAGTATTTATAGGTCTTAGATAAAGGGTATAACCAACTTAGTTTAATAGGTAAATAATTAGGGAAAAGACCAAAAAGCCCTTATTTAAAATCTGTCGGGGCCAATCGACGGAGGGGATCTACGGTCCGTAGGTCATACGACGGACCGTACTGTCCTTCCGTCAAAAGATTCAGAAACTATATTTAGGGAACCTGTAACGACGACATAAATGTACGGCTTGTAGGTCCATCGACGGACCGTTCATTGAAGTAGTAGATCAGCCTTCTGTGTCAAAAATTAAAACTAAGTCTGGGGGACACCTACGAGTCTTAGCTATGGACCATCAATCTATCTACGACCCGTCCAGCTACTCCGTAGGTCAAAGTTCAGAAACTTGGAAATCCTGAAGGTTTACAGTCCCATCAACGGCCCGTCATACCATCTACTGCCCGTAGGTGGCCTCCGTAGGTGGCCTCCGTAGATCACTTACTTCAGTTAAATTTTGTAATTAAAATTCTTTGGAAGCTTGGGGTAATGCAATATCCAGAGAAAAATGGATGTTGGAAAGATATTTTAGGTGTCTTAACTGTGATTATGCGTGTTTAGTTGTTGTTGATGTTTCGTTTTTATTGAAAAATTATGTTTATAAAAATAATGAACGAGTTTGGCGATGATATTATTTTTTCCAGCAAAAATTGATTCTTTTGAAGATGGTAACTGTAATGACCTGGTTGGTCATTTTTAGGTTTTTTCATCAAAAATACCATCTTGCCCCTCTGATATTAACCCGAGTTGTTTCTAGATAGAATTTTCGAAGTTTTTTCCACACTTTGAGTTTAAAGTTGAGAGTTCGGTAAATTTTGAGTTTGGAAGGCTTATGTTGCTTAAAAGTGATTTTTGAAATTTTTTGGAGTTTCGTGTGTCGAAATGGAATTCTGTCGATTCCATTAGCTCCATAATGTGGAATTTGATTTATGAGAGTTGTTGATCTCATATTCGGAGTCTTTTTGAGGATTTGAGGTCTTAAGTTGTGAAATAGTGGAAATTTAGCCTTTGAGTTAACTTTGGTCAACATTCAGAGTTCGGATGCTCAAATCGAACTTCTAAGAGTTTCGTTGGATTCGGGGGATGATTTTAGGCCTAGGAGTGGTCTTGGTTGATTTTTGTGAGATCCCGAGTTCATTTTAGCCTTTTTAGATCTTAAGTTAGTTTCTTGTGATTGGGTCAAGAAGACCTCAGATTCGTGTTTTGACGGTTCCATTGAGTCTAAAACATCTAGTTTAATTAAGTTGCACATGTGGTTTGTGTTTACGGGGTTCTGAACAAATCTCAAGGGTCCTTTCGATGTTTGGAGAGTTGGCTATATTTTGCTGGTGTCTGTGGGCCTCGCTTCTGCGAACGCTGCTCGCTTAAGCGAGCTTTGCAGAAGCGAGAGCCTCTTCGCTTACGCAACCTTTGAAGAAGTGAAGGATGCTTCGCTTAAGTGAGACCCTTGCTTTTAGCGGGATTTGCTTAAGTGAATGCCTGGTCGCTTTTGCGACATCACAGAGGATTTTTGGCCTGCCATTTCGAGGTTTTTAGCCCCATTTCACCATTTTTGAATTTTGGGAGCTTTGGGGTGGCGATTTGGACCAGATGTTTGAGGAAAATCTTTTAGGTAACGATTCTTATCTCTAAATCTTCAATTACCCATTGTTATTTATGGATTTATGTGTTCAAAAGAAGCTTCTGAAATGAGAAATTTGGGTTTTCTTCAAGAACCCAAGAAATTAGTAAAATTGTGATTTTGAAGTGGTTTTAATCCATTTTTCGAAATGGTTCTCTCTAATGAGTTCCCAAAACCTTGAGTAATATTATCGAGTATTAAATTCTGGACTCAAACCTTATTTTTTGGAATTGGATTTTATGTTGATTAACCCACTTTTCAAGAAAATTGATGTGGAAATTGTGATTTCAGGAAGGTGATTGTGAATACTAGATTGTGTAGCTTTATAAGTGATTCAGAAGTTGAAGACTCAACTCTTGGAGTGACTAATTGATTAATTTGAGGCAAGTGATCACTTAAACATTGTAATTTGGTTGAATTGTTTACTTCTCTTCACTGCCTATGTGTGTTTGGGAGTAATCGGGAATGAGGTGAAGGGTTAATTCTTACAGTTGATTAATGTTAACCAACAAAAAGGGAAAAAATGAAAAGGCTTATTAATGAAAATGTTAAATTGTGAATTGCCTTGTTGTGGCCCCTATTTGATTGATTGGTGAATTGCTTGAATGCATTAAAGTGGACACCGTGATGAGGCACTTGATAAAAGCAGAAGGGAAATGTTCTGCTAAGTGATTAATTTTAAAGCCAAACGAAAATGGTTTCGGCTAGTGATACAAATGCCGAAGGGAAATGGTCCGACAACTGCTATTTTGTTATAAACGTCGAAGGGAAATGGTTCCAGTAAGTAAATTAATATGAAAGCCGAAGGGAAATGATTCTAGCTAGTGAAATCGTGCCGAAGGGAAATGGTTCCAGCTAATGTCAACTCTGTGATCAATCTACTTGATGCATATATTTGACTTATTTAATACATATGATTGAGCTAGTTGATGTGTTGAATTGATTATTTGATATGTGAGTTGAATACTTGATATTTGTGATTTGAAATACCCTGTAGTTGAGAATAAATGATTTGATACCTATAGGTTTTGAATTGTGACTTTTGGTCTATGACCTTTGAGAATTGAGACTTGTTTATTGTAGAACTATTAGGTTATGCTGATTTCTATGCAAGTTTTAGTTTGTGGAGGTTTTCTAGATGGAAAGGAGCATTCGATTTAGCTACGTTGCCTGCTGGGTACCGTGTTAGTGGTATTCACTCATTTCTTCTACACTTGTGTAGGTTCTGAGCCCGGACCTGTGTGATCTCTGTCTCTTTCTTTTTATTTTGCGGCTTGTCAAGGACTGAAAGAGGTAGATGCTTGTCACTTTAGTGGGCCCTCTTTTTCCTTTTAATATGATTTGTTCTATTTGAGAAGCAAAAACATCTGAGACTTGCATTTATCTTTCAAATTCGGTATTCACATTAGTGGCTTGTACACATGACTACTAAATTTTGGGTTGTTGTTTAGAATGAATAAGTTTTCCATGATTGTCCTGTTCTTGCTTTATTTATTTATGCTTTTCTTTCATTTTCATTGGGTTGAGGTCGACTTGTCTTAGTAGGAATAGACAAGTTCCATCACGTCTATTTTTGGGTCGTGACAAATGGTATTAGAGCCCCATGTTCATAGGTCTCATGTGTATACAAGCCAAGTCTAAGTAGAGACTTGAGGTTCGGTACAGAGACGTCTGTACTTATCTTCAAGAGGCTATGAAAACTATTAGGAAACGTTCTTTTTTTCATCCTTTTCTTATGATGCGTGGTTGCCTTCACTAGTCCTGCGTTGCCGCGTGTTGTTTTGGCAGATGCTAAGGACTAGAGCTTTTGTTTCCAGTGGTAGAGGGGAGGATATCACCGAGGCAGTTTCTAAGACCCTAGCTAGTCGTAGAGGTAGGGCCAGACCTAGAGGCCATGCTCGTGGAGTTGCATCCACTAGAGTTCGTGCCCGTAGAGCGGCACCAGCCAAAGGCAGAGGTATAAAGGCTTCTCCTGAGCCATAGGTTGAGGTTGCTGAGGACCAGGCGCCTTTTGGGTTTGGAGCTTCCTTGTTTCAGGAGACTTAGTTAAGGATGCTTGGTGTGATGGAGAACTTTTCTCATGATGGTGATATAGGTACACCACATGGTTCTCAGACTAGGTTAGAAGTGTAGACTCCAGGTATTCAGGATCAGGTGGGTCAGCCACCAGTGGTTCTGGTACCAGTAATGGGTGTTCAGATTGCTCTGCATGTTATTCTAACGATTATTGAGCAGCATTTCTATGAGAGGTTTCAGATAGTGAAACCACCCTAGTTTCAGGGTGGTAAGAGTGAGGATGCTCATGAGTTCTTCACATTGTGCAATGAGATGTTTGATGCTTCGGGAATGGTGGATGCTCAGGGTGTTCATTTTGTTGCTCTGCGTGGACGCGCTAGAGAGTTGTGGAGGACTTTTGGGAGGTCTAGACCAGTTGGGTCTCCTCCAATAGAGTGGGATATGTTTTCTAGTGCTTTCCAGGACCGCTTCTTTTCTTGGAGCATGAAAGAGGAGAGTCAACTGAGGTTTGAGGACATGAGAAAAGGTAGTTTGTCTGTGACTGAATATGAGGCCCATTTTTGTGAGCTTTCTAGGCATGTAATGACTATTGTTCCTGATGAGGCAGAGAGAGTTCACAGGTTTATGAAAGGATTGTCTTTCTGTACCAAGTTGTGTTTGTTCTGAGCAGCTAGAGAGGGGGTTTCCTTCCAGTCCATTGTGAGCACCGCCAAGGAGGCAGAGTTGATGCTTGTAGAGGAATTTGCAGAGCCTAAGAGGGTCTGTTCTTTTGGTAAATATTATGGTGCCTCATCTGAAGGCCAGGGTTCACACTAAGGTAGTTGCTCATTTCAGCGTTGTGGACTGGTTCATGCATTTATGCCAGCAGCTAAGAGTAGTCAGTTATCTTGAAGGTCTTATGGTTCGAGGCGAGGGGCCATGGTAGCTCATGTGGTTCCCAGCAGCAGTTATCTATGCCGAGGTCTTGCTATGGTTTTCGAGATCCAGGTCATATGATTCGGTAGTGTCCTCTATAGACTTACTCAGGACTTCAGCGTACTTATTTAGCTACTCCAGCAAGAGATTCAGTGCCTCCGACAAGGGGTCAAGGCAGAGGTTAGTCTCACAGAGGTTGTAGGACTTCTATTAGAGGTGCTACAGCTCCGCAGGGTGAAGGTAGAGGTTCTACTCAGACTGACGTGGCCGAGATTGCTAGTGTTATGCTTTTAGAGGGATCCCTTAGGCTGAGACTTCTGATGCTGTGATCAAAGGTATTGTCCCAAATTGCCATCGACATGCATTTCTATTGTTTGAACTAGGGTCTACTTTCTCATATGTGTCTACCTATTTTGATAGTGGGTTCGATATGATGTCCGATTGCATACCTATGCCTATTAATATTTCTACACTAGTGGGTGAATCCTTAGTAATGGATCGAGTGTATCGATCATGTCTTATTTCTTTGGCTGGGTATGATACTTGGGTAAATTTGATCATTTTGGAGATGGTAGACTTTGATGTTATTTTGGGCATGGATTGGCTCTCCCCACATCATGTTATTCTTGATCATTATGCTAAGACTTTAACCATAGCGATTCCAGGTATCGTGAGAGTTGAGTGTGCAGTTTCTAGTTGTTCTTATCCTAGCAAAGTTATTTCCTTCATTTGAGCTTAGAAATTGGCTGATAGAGGGTGTTTTTCCTATTTGGCTATCATTTTGGATACTAGAGTTGAGCCACCTCCCATGGATTTTGTGCCCTTGGTTAGATAGTTTTCAGAGTTTCTAACTGATAATCCATGTGTTCCTCTAGATAGGGATATTGATTTTGCTATCAACTTGGAGCCTGGCACCAAGCCCATCTCGATTCCTCCTTATTGTATGGCTCCAACTGAATTGAAGGAATTAAAGGATCAGTTGCAGGACTTGTTGAGTAAGGGGTTCATTCACCCTAGTGTTTCTCCATGGGGTGCTCTTGTGTTGTTTGTGAGGAAGAAGGATGTGTATTAATTATTGGCAGTTGAACAAAGTGATCGTGAAGAACAAGTATCCTCTTCAACGTATTGATCACTTTTTTAATCAGCTTTAAGGTGTATCTCTATTTTCTAAGATTGATTTGAGGTATGGGTGTCATCATCTAATTATTAGGGTATTTAATATCCCTAAGAAAAATTTCAGGACTAGTTATGGTCACTATGAGTTTCTTGTGATGTCTTTCGGTTTGACTAATGCCCCTGTAGTGTTCATAGAATTGATGAACGGGGTGTTCTGACCTTATTTGGACTCTTTTTTTATAGTCTTCATTGATGACATCTTTATGTACTCCAAGAATGAAGTGGATCACGATTGACATTTGAGGATTGTGCTCAAGAGATTGATGGAAGAGAAGTTATATGCCAAGTTCTCGAAGTGCGAGTTTTGGCTTGATTCAGTTGCATTTCTAGGACATGTGGTGTCGAAGAAGGGTATTAGGGTTGATCCAGCTAAGATTGAGGTAGTTAGGGGTTTGACCAGGCCTACTTCAGTCACTGAGATTCAGAGATTTGTGGGACTTGCAGGCTACTACAAATGATTTGTTCAGAGCTTCTCCACTATTGCATCTCCGTTGACTAGATTTACTTGACAGAGTGTGAGCTTCGAGTGGTCTAATGAGGGTGCAGAGACCTTTCAAAAGCTCAAGACCTTGTTGACTTCAGCTCCTGTTTTGACTTTACTCGAGGATGGTATAGACTTCACCATTTATTGTGATGCTTCTGGAGTTGGGTTAGGGGGTTTTCTAAAGCAGAAAGGCAAGGTGATTGACTATGCTTCTAGACAATTGAAGACCCATTAGAAGAACTACCCTATCCATGATCGTGAATTGGAAGTTGTGGTATTTGTGCTTAAGCTATGGTGGAATTATCTTTATGGGGTACATAGTGTGGTCTACACTGACCATCGGAACCTTCAATACATTTTCAATCATAGGGATCTGAACTCGAGGAAGCATAGATGGCTTGATTTACTGAAGGACTATGAAATCACTCTCTTGTATCATCCAGGGAAGGCCAATGTTGTGGCCGATGCTTTAAATAGGAAGACTTCTATCATGGAAATTCTTCCAGCTATCACTGTTGAGGAGAGACCATTGGCTAGAGATGTTCAGAGGTTAGGCAACAGTCTTTTCCGATTGAAGATTTTTGAGGAGACATGTGGTGTTATTACTTTCGTTGAAGCTCGTTCTTCTTTCGTTGAGAAGATTCAAGAGTACCACTTTGATAATGAGATGTTGTGTCTCATTCGAGAAAAAGTGTTAAGAGGGGAGCCACGGAGGTTGTCCTTGATTCTAATGGTGTCTTGAGGATTGGAAGAAGGATCTATGTGCCCAAGACGGGTGGGCTGATTGGATTGATTCTTGAGAAGGCCTATTGTTCTCGATATTCTAGTGATCAGGGAGTGGCGATGATGTGTCATGACCTGAGCAAGCATTATTGGTGGTGTGGCATGAAGAGGGATATTACAGACTTTTTTTCTAGATGTTTGAATTGCCAAAAGGTCAAGTGTGAGCACCAATGGCCCGGAGGTGTATCTTAGAGGATGCCTAATCCTACTTAGAAATTGGAACGGATCAACATGGATTTTATTTTTGATTTTCCTACCACCGTGGGTGGTTATGACTCCATTTGGGTTGTGGTTAATAGGTTGACCAAGTCTACCCACTTAATCCCAGTTCGGGTGAACTATACGGCAGAGAAGTTAGTCGAGCTTTATATCAGTCAGATTGTGCAGCTGCATGGAGTTCCAGTTTCTATTTTATCTAATCAATTTTTCCTTGTTAACTTCCCATTTCTGGAAGGCTTTAAAAAATGGTTTGGGTACTCGGTTAGATATGAGTACAACCATTCATCCTTATAAAGATGGTCAGTCTGAGCGGATGATTCAAGTGTTGGAGGATATGCTCCATGCTTGTGCGATCGATTTTGGTGCTAGATGGGATCGGCATTTGCCCTTAGTAGAGTTTGCATACAACAACAGTTATCATTCAAATATTCAGATGGAGCATTTTGAGTCATTGTATGGCAGAGATGGATTTATTAGATACAAACTTGCATAGAGATGCTATGGAGCAAGTCCGTCTGAATCAGGATAGACTATTGACAGTCCAGAGTCAACAAAAGAGCTATACAGATCGGAGAGTTACATCCCTTGTGTTCATGGAGAGTGATCATGTTTGGCTTTGAGTGTCACCTATGAAGGGTGTTATGAGGTTCGGCAAGAAGGGCAAGCTTAGCCCTAGATTCATTAGACCTTTTTAGATTTTGAGTTGAGTGGGAGAGGTGGCCTATAAGTTTGCCTTACCACCTACTTTATCAGTGGTTCATCATGTGCTTCATGCTTTAGAAGTACAAGCCGGATGAGACCCATGTACTTTCTCTTGATTCAATTTAGTCGGGTCCAGATTTATCTTTTAAGGAGGAGCCTATAGCCATCTTGGATAGGCAGGTCCAAAAGCATAGGACCAAGGAGATTGCTTTAGTGAAGGGTTTAGTTGAAGCATCGTTCAGTTTGTGAGGCGACTTGGTAGACAGAGGCAGATATGCGCGCCAAATATCCTCATCTCTTCAAGGCTTCAAGTACTTTCTTTTGCTTTATGTTTAAGGATTAACATAGTTTTTATTGGTGGATAATGTAATGACCCGGTTTGTTATTTTTGTGTTTTTTATGAAAATTTTTGTTTTTCCCCTCTAAATATTGACTCGAGTTGTTTCTTGATTGATTTTTTAAGTTGGTTCCGAACTTTGAGTTTAACGTTGAGAGTTTGGTAAATTTTGAGTTTGGAAGGCTTAAGTTGCTTAGAGTGATTTTTGGAGTCTTTTGGAGTTTCGAGTGTCGGAATGGAATTCTATCGATTCCATTAGTTTCGGAATGTGAAATCCCATATGTGCGAGTTGTCAGTTTTAGATTCAGAGTCTTTTTTGAGGATTTGAGGTCCTAAGTTATGAAATTATGGAAATTTAGCCTTTGCATTGACTTTGGTCAACATTCGGTGTTAGGCTGCTCGGATCTGAGTTTCGAGAGTTTTGTTTGATTCGGGGGATGATTTTAGGCCTAGGAGTGGTCTTGATTGATTTTTTTGAGGTCCCGAGCTTGTTTCATCCTTTTTAGGTGTTGAGTCAGTTTCTTTTGGTTTTAACGGATGTTGGGTCAAGGAGACCTTGTATTCGTGTTTTGACGGTTCCATTAAGTCCAGAACATCGAGTTTAATTGATTGGCATATGTGGTTTGTGTTTATGAGGTTCTGAACATATCTCGACGGTCCTTTCAATGTTTTGAGAGTTGGCAACATTTTGCTGGTGTCTTTAGGCCTCGCTTTTGCAAAGGCTTGTAGCTTAAGGGAGCTTCACAGAAGCGAGAGCCTCTTCACTTAAGCGAGCTTCCCAGAAGCAAAGGAGGCTTCACTTATGCGAGAACCACATTAAGCGAACCCCTGGTCGCTTTTGCGATATCAAAGAGGGTTATTGGCCTGCCATTTCAAGGTTTAAGCCCCATTTTACCATTGTTTTAGTTTTGGGAGCTTTGGGGTGGCTATTTGGACCATATTTTCAAGGAAAATCTTTTGGGTAACGAATCTTATCTCTAAATGGATTTATGTGTTTAAAACAATCTTTTGAAATGAGAAATTTAGGGTTTTCTTTAAGAACCCAAGAAATTAGTAAAATGGTGATTTTGAAGTGGTTTTAATCCCCTTTTCGAAATGGTTTTCTCTAATGAGTTTCTAAAGCCTTTAGTAATGTTTTCAAGTATTAAATTTACAGATTAGAACCTTATTTTTGGAATTGGGCTTTGTGTTGATTAGCCCACTTTTCAAGAGAATTGATGTGGGTATTGTGATTTCGCGAAGGTGATTCTGAATTCTTGATTATTATAGATTGTGTGGCTTCGGAAGTGATTCAGAAGGGGAAGACTCAACTCTTGGAGTGATTAATTGATTGATTTGAGGCAAGTGATCACTTAAACTTTGTAATTTGGTTTAATTGTTTACTTTTGTTCATTGCCTATGCGTTGGGGAGTAATCATGGTTATTTGTTCTGGTTGGTTAATGTTAACCAACAAAAAGGGAAAAAATGAAAAGGCTTCTTGATGAATATGCTAAATTGTGAATTGCCTTGTTGTGGCGCCAATTTGATTAATTGGTGAATTACTTGAATTCATGAAAGTGAACATGTGTGATATGAATTGATGTCTCCTTGTGTGGTATGATACTGCTTTGTGCATTGATTGTTGACACCGTGATGAGGCACTTGATAAAAGCCAAAGGAAAATGGTTCTGACTAGTGATATAAATGCCGAAGGAAAATAGTTCCGGCAAGTGATTAATTTGAAAGCTGAAGAAAAATGGTTTCAGCTAGTGATAAAAATGCTGAAGGGAAATGGTTACGGCAAGTGCTATTTTATGATAAAAGCCGAAGAAAAATGGTTCCGGCTAGTGATCTTAATGCCAAAGGGAAGTGGTTCCGGCAAATGCATTAATATTAAAGCTAAAGGGAAATGGTTCCGGCTAGTGACATTGTGCCGAAGGAAAATGGTTCTGGTCAATATCAACTTTCTTATGAATCTACTTGATGCATATATTTGACTTATTTGATGCTTGCCATTGAGCTAGTTGATGTGTTGAATTGATTATTTGATATGTGAGCTGAATACTTAATATTTTTGATTTGACATGCCTTGTACTTGAGAGTAAATGATTTGATACCTATCGGTTGTTGAAATGTGACTTATGGTGTATGATCTTTGAGCCTTGAGACTTGTTTATTGTCGAATTGTTAGGTTGGGCTGATTTATGTGCAGATTGTAGTTTTTGGAGGTTCGGTTGATATTGAAGGTGTTTTCGATTTAGCTAGGTTGCCTAGGTAATTAGGTTGCTTGCTGGGTAACGTATTGCTGGTACTCACTCCTTGCTTCTATAGTTGTGTAGGTTTCAAGCCCGGACCTGTGTGATCATTGTCTCCTCCTTATAATTCTGATGCTTGCAAGAACTTGAAGAGGTAGCTGCTTGTCACTTCGGTGGGCCCTCTTTTTCCTTTTATTATGCTTTGTTCTATTTGAGAAGCAAAGACATTGGAGACTTGTACTTATCTTCTGAATTATGTATTTACTTTAGTGGCTTGTAGACGTGACAACCAAATTTCAGGGTGTTGTTTAGAATGAATAAGTTTTCCGCATTTGTCTTATTCTTGCTTTATTTATTTCCGCTTTTCTTTAATTTTCGTTGGTTTGAGGTTGACTTGTCTTGGTTCGAATAGACAAGTGCCATCACGTCCATTTTTTTATCGTGACAGTAACTTATTTTCTTGAATCTGTACTTCTTGAGGAAGATAGATAAAGATAGTGAGCTTTATTTTTTAAGTGAGACAAAATAAGAAAAATAGGGAAAAGTCAGAATGGTTATCGGGGATAAATTTTTGCCTGAGAGAATTAATTTTCTAATTTGAGCTTTCAGCTTTAGAGAGATAAGTTTTTCGTTTGAACCTTCTCATGTAACCCATTTTTTATTTGAATACAAATTAATTAGCCTAGAAAACTATTCAACCAAAAAATGGATTTGAGCATTTATTTCTTTTTGATTTCATATAAACCATTTCTAATTTGAGTTTTTAATTTAGGAGTAAAATTTTCTGCTTCTTTCCAATTGATATGTTTGTTGTGGGGTCTTTGATGAATGAGTAATTTTCTTTTAAATGCAGTCAGATTACAAAAAGAATGGTGTAAACCTATGGGTGGCGGCGACCTAATTTGTTTTACAGGAAATGTTAAGAGGAAGGGGATATTTTTATTTTTATATAGTTTCCAAATTATATGTATAATTTTAATGAAAATTATCAATTCACGTTATTAATATGTGTGTATATCAAGCAATTTTCCGACTCAACAATTTTATTGCCACATAAGTTCAGTCAATAGTCACAAGTGTTTGAAAGGTTCAGTTTCATTAAGTTTTGATGTCTAGTTTGTAAAATCGTGAGTATAAGGGTGATCAAGTTTACAATCTAAGTCTAGTACAAAGGCCTATAAGACCATTCCACCTATTTAAATTATCAAAATTTTTGAAAGATAAATTCCCCAAACTTCAAGAGATGTTACAGATCAAAGTTTATCTTATCGACAAGATTAATGAAGAATTAAAATCTAAATTAATATTAAAAGATGACAAAATCGTAAGAACTATACAGAAATAAACAGATAACTATATTAACAAGTTAAATTCTAGATATTGCCACAGAAAGAACGATTACACGAAATTCTCTTTCCCGGATATGCAGTATGAAGAAAATAATTTTTTGTCCCATACTACAAATTTTAGAAGTGACATCTCTAAATGAAATATTGATGGACTTGTAGAACATCAAATATTCAACAAGTTATACCAAGTGAGAATGGTCATCAGAGCTTAAAATGAAAAATTGTATAGATAAACAAGTTACCATGTTAATAATATATGGATTCACAGGTTCAATAAAATATTGATGGGATGATTATCTCACTGAAGAAAATAGAGAAAGTGCAATAAATTCTAAATCTAGGGGTGTAAAAAATCGAACTAAACCGCAAACGGAGTCAAATCGAAAAAAAATCCGTCTTATGGTTTGGTTTGTCTTTGTTTAGTATTGAAACAAAAATTCGACTATACTTGGGTTCCTTTGGTTTTAAGTAAAAAAAGTCAACCCGAGACCAAACCAACCCGACATATATATATAACTTCTAAAATTTATTTTATACATAAAAGTATTTACTTTGATATAATTTCAAAATATTACTTACACTTAATTTTTATCTTTTAACATATTTTCTCAAGTTTTTTTAGGCATAGAATTTTGAATTGTCCAATAAAGATTATAGTTCATAGATATTAGTAACTCTAATAAAGCTCAATTCAAAACCAAATCAATACTAATCCTAACCAGAAAAAATTAATTCAACACTAAGAATGACAATAATGTTGAATATTTGTCCATTAGTTTGACATTGATTTCGACATTTAAAATACATAACCTTATTTTTTCTTAATGTTTAACCATGTAATTAATACTTATTAGACTTATTTTAGCATGATTTAATACTTTTCAATTATGATGATTTTCCTTACCACTTACTAATTTACAATATTTATTTTATACAATTTCATTATTATTTTTGGTTGAATATTTTAGTATCATCACTCATCTCATATTTTGTGTTATTTTCTATAAAATCTGAAAACCCGAAAAAACCCGAGATTTATTAGTTTGGTTTGATGTATAAAATAAAAAATTTGACAAAAATGATTTGGTTTGATACTTGGAAAATCCGAACTAACCTGAAGTTGAAAAAACATGAGTTTTATTAGTTTGGCTTCGTTTATAAATTGTGAAATTCGACACAAATGATTTAGTTTGATATTTGAAAAAATCGAACCAACCCGGTTATGTACACCCCTAGCTACATCAATTACTCAAGTTGTTAAGAATGAAACTATGGAAAATTTCTTTGAAAATAAATATAGAGAAGATGTCACTGCTTCTTTAGTTTATAGTGTAGCCAAACATTTATAGGAGAACCTAAACTTTTTAAAGACTAGAGTCTAGAAATATTATCCAATCTATTTTGTCCAAAGTTAGAAGATTTTTTTAATGAATCTTAATGTCAATTTTGGAATTTTTTATAAAACTATTGTATTCCCCCTCCTGATAGTTGTCCGAGTCGTGTTTCATAAGTTTTTTAGAATTCATTGGAAATTGGATCATAAAGTTGAGATTTTTGGATGTTTTGAAAGCTTTTTAGTTGAATTAGTTGACTTTAGTCAACATTTGGAGTTTTAAGTCTCAAAATGGAATTTTGTCAATTTCATCAACTCTGAACTTGACTTTTGGGTTAGTAGGACTATTGGCTCAGGTCCCGAGGCATTTAGATACGTTTTGAAAGAGTTTTTATGTTTTGTTAGTTGAAAGCATAAGATAGTTGACCCAAGTGAACATTTGGACATAGCAAGTTCAGAATGTAATTCCAACAGTTATGTTAGTTCAAGAATGTGATCTTTGGTCTAGATGAACTATTGGTTTGGGTCTCAGGGCTCTTGATTTGATTTTGAGCCATTAGATTAGATACGGGAAAAGCTAAGGCTAAAATTTAACTTAGTCAACAACTGAGGATAGAAAGCTCATTTTCAAGTTTTTGATGATTCCACTATGTCTAAATGGTGATATTGGGTCTAGTTGAAGGTTCAGTTCTGTTTCTGAAACTATTGGATGAGTCTCATGTCATTATTTGAAAATTTTAAGATTCTTATGTTTGAAATATCATTTTCAAGCTAGTAGCATATTTGGTTTATATTTAGGAGGTTTGAGTGAGGTTTTAAGCTTTTGGGGGCTTTTGCATTGTTTCAGCAATTTCTGTCAACTAAAAGTTTTGTTTTTAGTTTTAAAAATTGAAAAAAATGTTTCAAAACTTTTAAAAGTTTGAGCACAAATTATAGGACTGATCAGTAAAGTTTGGTGTATTTTTGCTAAGTCGCGATTAGACTTTTATCGCAAAATATGAAATAATTATTTATCGAGCAGAAATAATATTTGACTGAGCAAACAAGCACGGAATTGAGCTCGATTAAACAAGCTGGACCATATAATTAGTTAAGATAATTAGGACAAAGAATTTGGTCGTTTAGCTATTGTATGAGGAAGTTATGCCTCTTTTAGTGAAAATTTAAGTTGTTGATTTCTGGTGTAAATACTATTGTACAAACATTTAAAATTTCAAACCATGTTCATTTAATATTTTAAGCATATTGGGAGTTCTTGAGCTCAAAATGGAGTGGTTCTTATGGAATTCTTCTCGATTTAATATGGAGGTTAGTATCCAATCCTCATTTTGGGCATTTTTTCATGATTTCTTCTTGTGGTTTTCTTTCCTTATCCGTGAATTTCTTGAAGAAAATGGGGTTTTTATTGATTTGGACTTAGCTTTTATGAAAAATGTATGTTTAGGATCTTTATGTTATGGTTAAACTTATTCTAGCATAAACTTGTTGATTCATCATTTATTTTCATCATATTAACCACGTATAAGCTTGAAAATTTAGGATTTTCTCTGTAAAGTCAAAGTTTGATAAATCTAGAATTTCAAGGTCGTCATTAACTTTGTTTTCAATAAAATTTCATATTTGAACTTCTCTATGCTTGGGTAATATATTTTTTAAGAAATATTTCAGATTTGAGTTCTAATCAGGACCCCGATATTGGGGATTTTTCTCATGAACTTTGATCTTGTGTTTTGGAGTTTTGGGGGATGATTTTCAACTTATTCCTTGATGCAATTTCGCATGTTAATTCCTAAATCTTTTGGTATCATATTTCTCTATAAAATGCCTGATTTATTATTTACCCTTCAAGATTGACTTTTTTGGTTGTTTCGGACCTGGTTCTCAAAATCAGCAATATGGGTGTCATTGTCTTTGTGTTCTTATGGGTATTCCATATTTGATTAGTTGGTGTGGATTCTATGGCTCGGCGTGAATGGAAGGATCAAGTGCCGAGTTGATTTTATTCTCTTTTAAGACAAGTGGACCTCTTTGACCCTTATTAAGTGTATTTAATCTTGTATGTGTTGCTGTGTGATTAGGAGTAATGAAAAATGGTGAGAGTTATCATATATTATACTTGTTATTAAATGTAACTTGAATATTAGAAATGATCTTGTGGGGTAAAAATGAATCTGTTGTTATAATGATGTGTGATGTGCCATGAGTGCATGACTGGTTATATTGACTAATTTATGATGATCTGCAAAGATTTTGTATGTGTTGATTGGTTATTAAAATTAATCATCTTCTCATTATTCATGTGAACATTCTTATTTGCATTGGTTCTGAAATGCTATTGAGAAACTTCGATCTTTGATATGCTGATGGAAAATGTTTCCGATGATTGATGTTTATTACGATGAGAAATGGTTTTGGTGAGTAATAATTATGCCGATTGGAAATGGTTCTGGTGAGTAATGATTATGCCAATGCAAAATGGTTTCAGCGGATACATTGAATGGTATGTCCCTCATGGGTCCCCACCTGATATTCAACGGGTGTGCTTTGCGGCATTGGAAGATATATCCTCCATGTGCGCGGTCTGACATTCACTAAGTGTGTATCAACATGACAGGCATGCAATGTTCTATCTGACATTGCATTGCATTTGAGATTCATCATCATTCTTGACCTTTTTGAGTGAGTTTGAACGGTTATGATGATATTTATGAAAATCCAATGCGTGAAATGCAACATATTACTTGAACGCGTCGCTCTCTTATTTGTGAAAATGATTAGGATGGGATGGTTCTAATCTATATACAGGTTGTAGTTTGTTGAGGCTTGAATGGTGTTTCAGGGTACTTGTGTTCGGTATTACTTTACTTGGGGTTAGCTCGGGATGCTTGCAGAATACTATTGTTGTTTCGTACTCACTCCTTCCCTTTCTACCCTTGTGTTTGTTACGAGCCTTGATCACTCTGGATCGCACTCTCTCATCTTTATCTGAGGTTTCCTTTTGGAGTTTGTGAGGTAGCGGCTTGGCTTCTCGGCAGACGTCACTTACTCTCTTATTATCTCTTTGATCCATTCTAGATGTGAAGGTATTCTGACTTATATTTCTTTTTAATCCATTGTAATATTTAGTGGCTTGTACACATGACAATAGGTTTTTGGGGAAGGCTGTGTTATATTATGAGTTCCACATGCTTATGTTATGTTTAGTTCTAAATCTTGTTCTTACTTTCGCATTTACCCTTGTTGAGGATTGATTAGGCTGACGTATCTTGGTTGGATAAGACATGTGCCATTACGCCCAATTTTTTGATTGTGACGGTTTTAAATGGTACAAAGATGTTTTCCTCGACAAGGTTATGTTAAGAGAAGACAGTACTCATGATTATTGGAAATAAAAATTTATAAGAGGTCTACCAATACTACTTGCCAAAAAAGTAAGGATAAAATTAAATGTTAACCTATGGAGATCTTTTAAGTTTCATAAATCTAACACGACTTGAATTATGTATAAATTTGAAGGACAATTAATCGAAGAAACATGAAACCTTGATATAATATGTAACACCCCGAAAATTTCAAAGCTAAGACCCGAACCATTCTTCATTTGCATGTAAGGTTGTATTGGGTGATTCGTAAATTGTTTCTAGGAGTTAAGGTTAATTTTTTAATGTGAGAATTGATTTGGATACGAATTAAGGTCACAAGAATGAACTAGAAAAATGTTTGTTTCCTTACCGATTAAGTTTTGATATAAGATTCTAATAAGGTCAATTTAAAATGATCATATCTCTCAGCACATAATAAAGTAGGTTTCGCATGACCTATAAAATTAAATATCTATGAGACCTCTTTCTAGTGCCACCAAGTTTGTCTCATTTTGAGTTTAGAGTAAATGGTTATGACTGTTTTACAAGAGACTACCACAATAGAGTTTTCTGAGTCAGTGACCTATAAATCCCGTCCACAGGTCGTAGATTGAACTACGACCCATATTGTAAACTCGTGGAAAAACTTTAGAGAGTCAAATTTTGGGGTCCAATTCCTACGGACACATCTACGGGTCATAGAAACTTCTACGGGCCATAGTTTACACCCGTAGAATGATCTTCTGAGCCTTAAATTTCAATATGAATTCTGCGGATTGGATCTATTGTCAGTAGAAATTTCTATAGGTAGTAGTTTTGACCCGTAGAATGAAATTTTGAGCCTTAAAATTCAATAGGAATTTAATGGATGGGATCTATGGTCCATAGAACAAAACAAGAACAGTAGATGGCCCCGTGGAAGGTTTTCGTTAGCTTTTTAAAGAGGGGTAGTTCAGTCTTCTCCCACTCCTTCTAAGCCTAAACCCTGATGTTATACACCTAAATAAGGTTCTAAATAGTATTAATAGACCCTATCACTCTCACTAATGCTTCCAAGTGTTAGAGAAAGGATCCAAGAGGAGAAAGCTAGGGTTTTCAAGTTTTCTTCTAGTTTCATCAAGAATATTGTTCATCTAGTTATGTAATGCTAATCAAAGTGATGGAAAAAGTTCATCCTCACGCCCAACATCTAAATTCAGTTAGTAAAGGTTTAATATAGGGTTATACCCTTAGATTTGAGAATTCCTGAGATGAGTTATATTGTTGAATCCGAGTTCATTCTTGACTATGGGTTGCTATATATTACACATTGAGATCTTTGAGTTGTTGCTCATGTTTATATTCCCACATGAACCCCATTTACTGATGCTTCATTGAGAATCTTTTGATCAAACATTTTAAATTGATTTTGAGAAGTTAAAAGTGACTTCAAGAGTAAAGTTTAGAGTATAGTTTTTAAGTAGAGTTTAAGGAAAACTAAATGAGTCCCAAATGTAAAATTACATGGAGGAAAAAAGCACTATTTTCAAAAAAGTATAAAGCATTTTGGGATCGCATTAAGTTATATATTTTGAGAGTATTTTTACTTGAGCATTAAGTTATATATTTTGGGAGTAGTATTGAGCACGTTATGGGGAGGAGTTCAGGTAACTCACATTCCTCATAAACCACATAGCTAGTGTGAGTAAGGATCGCACCGACTTTCGAGCGATTCCTCATTGCCTTTGAGAAGACCTTTATAGTGGACCCACAAGTTGAGTTTGTTCTATACCCCGACAAGGTATAGGACATTTCTGGCAGTGTAGGAGAGATGTTGTATCATCACGGGGCTTATAGTGATAGTTGTCGCTTAGAGAAACTCCCAAATAAAGTAAAGGGTACTTTTATTTTGTTTATATTATACTTTTACTTACCGTTTAGAGAGTTATCATATCTTTACTTGTGAAGTTTTAAAATGATCTTATCTCTATTTATGCTTTGCATTAAGATGAGTATTATTTCAGTCTCTTCAATTCAGTTATTTCTCTTCGGCTATACTACATACTCGTACATTAAATGTACTGATATCATTTGATCTGCATATTTTTATGATGCAGATACAGGTGTTCAGGATCATCAACAAACTCTCCGTTGAGATCACTTTACACTCCTTGATAGCTTTTTGTGAGCCCTCCTTTCATTCTGAGGGATTCTATTTTTGTCTTTCAGTTTAGTAGTTTTTAGGTGTCATGGGTCTTGTCTCGATATCCATATTGAACTATAGAGGCTGCATAGATAGATAGTGTTGAGGATTCTTTTAATATTTCCTTTTCGAAGTGTTTTTGCAAACTAATATTGTTTTCAGATTGTTTTGAGATAGTTTGAGTTGAGAAGTTGTGAGAGTATTAATTTAATTTTTTTTAAAAGCTTATATATCCTTGAGTCAGTCTTCCGCTAAGTAGTCAGCCAGGCCAGGGGTTCATTTGGGGACCAACAATAGTTCTCGAGTGCCGGCCACATCTACGGTATTGGCTCGGGGCATGAAAAACTTTGTATCAGAGCACAAAGTTCAAGTTTCATAGGATATCTATGAAGCCCTGTCTAGTAGGGTCCTTCTTATATGTGTGAAGTGCGCCACATCTATAATAGGGAAGCTGCAGGATATTAGGAATTGTCTTTTTTCTTCATTCTGTTGTTTGTGCTATAGAGTTTAACTCTATGAGAGTTTCTTCTTGTTCGGGCTTATGCGTATCCTTTCAAATCATGCCCCCACAAAGAAATGTTCGAGGGAATCCTACTAGGAGGAATGTGAACCCTCGGGAACCACTAGTTCAAGATTGACTAGAAGGTCCCAATGCACCAGTAGTGCAACCTCCTCAGGGTGACGTTAGAAATGCTGAGTTTCGAAATGCCATTTAGATGTTGACTCAAGTTGTGACATCACATGTTGGTCGCCAAGGAGCGGGCTGTCATGATATGGCTGATACATCAAGATTTCAAGAGTTTTTGAGAATAAATCCCCTAGAGTTCACTAGGTGAAAGATCAATGAGGATCCAAAAAACATTGTGGAAGAGCTTCAAAGAGTTTTGATTTCATGCATGTCGCTCATACAGAGTGTTTGGAGTTGGCTTCCTGTCAACTCAAGGGTGTTTCCAGGATCTGGTACGACCAATGGAAGAAGTCTAGGGGAGAAAGAGCACCACCCATAGGCTGGGCTGTGTTTGAGAATTCTTTCGTGGGGTTTTTCATTCCCCAAGAGCTAAGAGAAGCAAAACTGAGGGAGTTCCTCAGTTTGAAGCAAAAGTCTATGAGTGTGCAAGAGTACATCCTCAAGTTCACCCAGCTATCCCACTATGCTCCGGAGATTGTGGCTTATATGAGTAGCAGAATGAGTGTGTTCTTTTTTGACTCTCTCGTTATTCGAATAGGAAGGTATGGCGGCTATGTTGATAGGGTACATGTACATAGTTAGGCTTATGATTCATGTACAACAGGTGGAGGAGGATAAGTTGAAGGATAGTAAGAGAATAAGAGGCCATTAGCAATAAAAATACCCAACAAGAATCGGGGTCGAATCCCACAGAGAATGCTATCATTCAAGGAATTCAATTAGGAAATTAAGAGTGTAAGCCTATACATTTTAGTAATTAAAAGAGATGGGTGGATGATTCCATCAAATTTACTAAAAGAGATTTTGTATTAATTAACACAATTAAACTAAAATCAGGAATTCAAACAAGTATGAGATGATCTAGGGGTGTTAGGATCGGTATCAATGTCAAGTAGGGGAACTTGTGCTTGCTCATTTTCGCTAAACAATCATGGATAGGCTAGGTAATCTTTAAAGACACTAATCTTCTTTCAATCTCATAGAATCAAATCATAGAATCTCCTTTCGGCCTCATCAACGTAAATCACAAATTAACCCATTACCTTACTAGAATCTCTGTTTTGAGCATATGTGGCAACTAAAATTGAACCACAATTTCTCTTTCGAGCAAACTACTACAATCAAAACTAAATTGCAGGCATTAGACTAATTACCCACTTCAACTAATCTTTTTCAAGCATCAATTGAAGATCTACAATGTGATTAAGTGTGCAACCTTAACCCATGAATTAACCCCATGCTAATTAGCTCAAATCCATGAATATACAACAATAAAAAATAGAGCAAGACACAAAACAAACTATAATAAATCAAAACTCAACCCCATAATAACACCCCTAGAATTGGGGTTTTAGCCACGCATCATAAAATGAAAAGAGAGTATACCCATTATGATTTCATCCATTGGAGAGTTGAAAATAAGCAATAATCACATCCGATTCAATTTGAACCCTTAGTTGTCAATTACAAAGGTTGTTCAAAAACCCCTAAAACTAAGAATATTCCTCAAAAGGTAGAAAACTTAATCTCTCTAAAAGTCTTAAATCTCCTTCTCAAAACTCCTTCTAAAAACTGATTCTAAAAATTGATTTTAAAATTCATACATTTTCTCTCTCCTTTGGACTATTTATAGTTTCCCAAAATTTGGTCCAAAATTCAATGCACAAGTAGTTCGGCGATATTAGTCGGGTTCACCTAACGCGTTCAGTGGATCATTGTTTGCTCTTTTGCTCACCCTTCTTTTGCAAGCTTCAGGTGTTTGAACCTCAATTTGTGGACTTGATCGAGTCAGCCTTTCACATTCGGCGGATCACCGACTACCACCTTGTTCACCCATTAAGCCTTCCCCTTAACTCACAGATATGTCACCTTCGGCGATAGATTTGATAGTTCGCCCAATCAACTGAAGCGGATCACCGTTCCAACTCTAGTTTGCCGACCTGCCTTGAATACTTTCAAGTGTGACCACTGTCAACTTATGTGTGGTCTAGCCAATTGGGAGATCCACCCTTTTGGTTAGACGACTACCCATTGGGATTTTGTACACTCTTCAATGTTTTTTGCCTCTTTTTCATGTATTCATCCTTGCGTTGTCCTTTTGCCTTCATAACTGCTAAACATCAAAATATTATTAGAATAGGACATAAATAGGCATTGAGGATACTAGTTGTTGAACTAAAAAGGCCTCAAATGAGAGTAAATCTACCACTCATCAACATCCCCAACTTAAACTTTTGCTTATTTCCAAGTAAATCAAGAACACAATTAATTCAACAAGGGTGTCTACAATAGTTCTCAAATGGGAGTCAACAAGCAAGTGTTATCACAAGAATACTACCAAGCGTATGCATTACTCAATCATGCTCAAAAACCTTCAAATGATGACTAGACGGTCTTAATACAGGCTCAAGCTCACTAGTGCTCCCTTCTAATGCAAAACCATGTTTCAACAAAAGCATTCAAGTGCCCTCACAACAAAAATGATTCCATTCTCTCACCAAGTACATGAACAAAGAAGTTAGGAATCAATACAACTCTCACTCTTCGAAAGAGAAATACATGAAGGCTTCATCCGATAGATTTGCTCATATTCTACCAATCATCACACAATCTAGGTTATTCAAAATCTCAAGGGTATATTTAGGCTTGTAATGGGGATTATGTGACGCCAAATATATATTTATATATATATATATGTAATCATTATTTGCCTCATATTTAATCTTTTCATTATCATTTTTGAGTATAAATTTTATGAATTATTCTTATGTTATGTATTTTATTTGTAGGATTAAAGTATTGTGAAGATGAAGAAATTTTGAGCACAAATGAATTAAAATCAATAAATCATATAAGGAAATCAAGCAGGCGGCCTAATGGATTATATTCAATATAATGATATATTTATAGATATGGGGCAAAGCTGAACAAAAATTGCAAAATTGGAAACTCTTATGCCACGTGGCAGTTGTTGAGGCAGCAAGATAAAGTTGAGGCGGTGAAGTAGATTACAAATAATCGAAAACCAATTTCTTTTTGTTTTGGGTTTACCAATTTATTTTGGACTCAATTATTTTATTTAGGGTTTCTATATCTATAAATAGTCCATAAAAATAATTCTTCCCAAACCAAAAACCAACACACAATCTACAACATACACATAGATCTTAGAACTTTATAGCTTTGAAATATTGGAAGAGCTACCGTGAAGGCCGGAGAACTTTTGTTAATTCTTTCTTCTCCTTTATTATTAATTTTTATTTGTGGTTATTAAAAGATATTATTCTTAAATTTTCATGATTAACACAAGCACTTTTATTTTAATAAATTTTAATAAATTTTAATTGTGTTTTTGAGATAATGTGTAGCTAAATTTCATAACGATGGTTGTAGAAATCATGGTGAATTATCAAAGTAAGCTAATATAAAAAGTGATTCTTGAATGATTTTTATGCATGTATTATTGATCTCTTCACTTTAATTTCTTTTAACGTGCGGAATGTTAGAACTCGCCTTATTCCTACCTGCTCGACCAAGGAGGTAACGAATGGGAAAAGAGATTAAACAATGGAGACTTGACAACTTCAGCCTTAAACTAATAGCTGAACTACCTCTGTGATAGCTAATGTAGAGTCAAGGATATGGGTTAGTAAAGTACATAACCGTAGAGCGACAAAGTTACATTGTGAAATCCCTATTTGGGCGACCAACCACTTAGGATATACCTAACTTCCCGATCTTGCATGCTGAGAATTGAAATAGATCACAAGTACAATATTCGTGCTATATAATGAAATCATGGGGAACACATTCCAATTTATTTCTAATAATCTAAATACAAATAAATATTTACTTCCAAGATATTTTTATTCTTTTTATTGTTGTTTCAATTTAAATTTCCCCCTTTTTAAATAAGGACTACTGAGTTAAATATTAGCTATTGACAATATTCTTTCATATTCTCTGTGGGATCAACCCCGACTCATAGTTGGGCAAATATATTGTAAATGACCGCTTATATTTCTTTTTACGAAGTATATTTTGACGTAATCATAGGGTTGAGGGTAAAGGTATGGTCAATTTGGCTCAGTGATTTACCTTTTCAAAGCATTGTTCTACTCAACTACACCCCTTCTCAAGTTCTTTTCATTCTTTTCACTTACAGACTTCAAACCTCAATTTTCACTAAATTTATTGGACACCCCTTTTATTTCATACACTTTCATTTTTTAATTTATTTTCAATTTGCTCACTTTTTTTTTTTTATGAGGAGAGGTTCCTTCTTTTTTCTACAAACCACAAGGTTGAGTCTCACTCTTCTTTTTTCTTTTTCACATGGCTTTCTTTCCTCTTTCCTTTCCACAACCCCAACTTAGGCTTTTGGCCTAAGTTGGCTATTTCAAATGAATGCTTAGAAAAAGATTTATGGGTGAGAAGTTAGGGATATATTTGGCTCAAGAGGTTTCAACAAGGTTGACAACAAATGGTTTAGGCTCAAATAGTGCCAACATGGTTGCACACCCTCACAAGGTAGTCACAAAAGATATGAATGTTTGGGTTCCCTATAAAAATTTGTGCCCAAGATCATTTCTTGTATTCACCAAGGCCAAACAATTAGGCTAACAAGGCAAATTCTAGGAATCAACAAGCATGCTTTGAAGTAGTATCTCTCCACACATGGCACTTCAAACACAATCATTTAGCATAGCACTACAAAATCAATGAGCTTGTGTGCGATGTTCATTGCAAGGCTCAAATCAATACACAGCTACTCAACACAAGAATCAAAAAGATCATTCAAAAGGAAAGCCACACCGATTTCTTCTTGCAATATCAACACAAAACGCATTTCTCATCATGTGTATTATCCAAGATATCGATATTGGACATAATCGATCCTCGAACATCAATAATGAAAATACAAGCATTCTCAATAATTTCAAAACTCCAAAATCATAGGACAACGAGTAGAGAGACAAAATGAATCAAAACCACCAATTATCATAAAGAAAACCAAAATAGTACAAATATCTCAAAATAAAACTGAAATAAAAAAATACAATAAAAAAGGGGAATGTATGCACTAGTGCCCTCACCCTACCAAAAATATCTAGCAATGTCCTCAATGCTATTAAAGTATGGGAAGAGTATGCATAAAAATTCCCCCCCCCCCCCGAAAGGCTATGCCTTTGAAGAACTCTGATCCTAGGGCTCGGAGATGGTGGCATCATCACAGGCATTAGTACCCAGCATATGAGGCAGCACTGCAACATTAATCGGGGCATTAGTGCCCGGTACATCTGGTGGAGGAATGGTAGAGTCTGAAGAATAAACACCACTACTGCCTACTGAAAAAAGTCTCTAGATGAGATCTTTCCAACGTGGCATCACTACAACATTTTAGGCCTTTAGCCACTGCTAAGAAGTGTTGCCAAAACTATCAAAAAGTGTTGTCTCTGATCAAAGGCCACACTTTTTGACTTTAGACAACACTTTTCTGGGGTGGCCTAAAGTAGCGTAACCTTTGCCCTAAGGCCACACTTTTCAAGTGTTGCTTAAGAAGCCCCAGTTCAAAAGCATAGCCTAAAAGGTACAAATGCCACGCTTGTAGCTTCTCATATGGCAACACTTTTCATGATCTAAAACTACATTTTCAAATGTCTTCTTTAATACCTTATAGGCCACATGCAAGTGTGACCTTTGCTCCGTCCTCTAAAGCAACATTTGGTAAGTGTATCCTTTTCTTATGTACAAGTCACAATTTTACACTAAATAAGCCACACAAATGATGTTCCTATGGCCACACTTTTCAAGCGTGGCAATTTGTGTATGCTATAAAATATTATTTAAAAATATTGATATGCCACTAATATTTTTTTGCATATATCCAATAATCAAATTGTACATTGTTATTTTATTTAGAAAAATCCCGGTTAGAAACTTCAAATCAAGATTGTTGAAACAATATTAGATTCTTGACAGGCCCTTTGCTTGGGTAAAAGATTACCATACATTTATTATGAAAATAAAAATTTTCTTAAACATTTCGATTGTATCCTGTACAATGATCTAGATCAAAGTTGTTATGGCGGACTACCGCCCGATGACTCGATCCTGAGAATGGTATCTAAAATTGTAAGAACCAGAGTATAAACATCATCTTCTCTATTAGAGACCAAAGCCATACCTAAATTATCCACACCTTCAGTGGGAGCTCTTGCATTTATTACCAAGGCTTTTTCTTCCATGGTTAAATAATTGTCCCACCAGCCTCTCAATTGACCAGTGAATCCTGCAACAATCATTTTACAGATATTTCTATCTGTATTATTAACACTTCTACAAATAGTAGAATACATCAACATCCGATGTACTAAAATGGTTAACTGTCTATCTGTTAAACCATCGAGATTCCATTCATAAATCTCTGTTCCACTGTATGACGTATTAGTCTGATTCCAATCCCTTTCTTCTATCAAGACATCTTGAGGAGTAGGTCTGGAATAATAATAAGTTTGCATACGCGGTTTTTCAGCAAAACTTTTGTTATTTTTAAAATAACCTTTTAATTTATTCATTTCAAAAGAAATCTCTTCTTTATGATTACCAGATTCTTCCAAAGTTTTAATAAAATCTTCAGATAAATGAATTGGTTTTAATTTCAAATCTTTAAATCTACTAGTCATTTTTTCAAACTTTTCTTCTAGTAGATGTTCTAAATCATTTTTTTTTAAACGAAATCCCTGAATTTCAGGGGGTCTTTGAATATTAGCCATTACTGATGGAGCTGGAACTTCCTTAGTAGCCTGGGAGGTGGAAGCTTCTTCAGTTACCTTCTCTTTTTCAGTACTTTTTATTTTTTTCAAAATATCTTTAACTAAATCAGTTAAATTATCAATTTTTTCATCCAAAGAACTTATATGTTCTCCCAAAACTTTAACATATAAACTCAAATAGTTATTTTGAGAAATTAATTTATTAATTTCTTTAACACTTATAAGCGCTATTTCCAAATCAATAAACTCCTGAAAAGCTTCAAAAGTAATCCCAGTATTATTGGGTAACATAAAAGGATTTTGCGGTGGATAAATAGCCTTTGTGATTTTTCCTGCATAATCTTTATAAGATCTTGTTAAAACATTTATAAACAAAGGAATATAAGTGGTTATATACCAAGGTACAAAATGCACAATTTGATTATGAAAAGCACAGAATTCATAAAATTCTTGAGAAATATTATTTAAATCTTCTTTTGAATATGATTTAAAAAACCAAGTTTTAAACATGTTCCATTTTTCTGAAAAAAAATTCTTTTTGAATGAATTTTCTTGCCTGAGAACCAGGGCTAAAATCAATTTGTTGTGGGATCATTAAAACTGTTCTTCTTCTGAGAAGTCAATTAACTCAATCTCTTCTTCAGATTCACTTACTGAATTATAATCAGATTCTGAACCAGAAGTGTATAACAAGCCATGAATTTTATCATATTGGGATTATATTCATAATATTCATGAATTTGATTCATGAATTTGATTACATGAATTTGATTCATGAATTTGATTATAGTCAATCATATTGGGATTATATTCATAATATTCATGAATTTGATTCATGAATTTCCTGATGTTATTTCTGATAGAACTCAGTTACAAAGATTTTTGGGAAGTTTAAATTATATTTCTCCCTTTTATAAAAATCTGTCTAGAGATTTAGCTCCTCTATTTGATAGATTAAAAAAGGATTATAAATCTCCTTCAAATTTCTTCTGAGAAGTCAATTAACTCAATCTTTTCTTCAGATTCACTTACTGAATTATAATCAGATTTGAACCAGAAGTGTATAACAATCCATGAATTTTATCATATTGGGATTATATTCATAGTTTACAAATGTATAAATTTACAATAAATTTTGGAGAAGAAATATATGTCAAGTACTACACACTATTAAAACAATATTTTACAAAGTGCACTAGCAAAGAATTCCACAAAATCAAATTCAAATATCACAATTTGGCATAAAGTCTTCATCGTTCCCTTCGATAAATGGAATTCACTTGTGCTCACCATTTCAAGTTTGATCACACTCATTTTCCTACACGTTCAAAATAATATTAAAAATTAGAAAGAAAACAATTTATATATGTGTTAATATAATATCATGAATAATAGTATGTATCTGAGATTAGCATATATTGCCCCAACTGCACCATTATTAAAAAGAGTTGCAATCCGCTGACACACGTTGATTTAATTTTCATCCTGCAGAATTGTACTCTTGTGTCTAAATTATATTTGAAATATATATAGAAAAAATAAAGTGTTACACATCAAAAATCACACCTTAAGGAATGCAAAAGAAGAACACATGTGTAGTTGTAGGATATCATGCACAGAGACCTAAAGAGCCAAGCACAAGAACAAAATATTATTGTACAAATTCTTTAGTTGTCTACTCTTCTGCTAGTGCTTTTCTATTACAAAATACACCCACTAATGACTTGTATTAAAATGTTATTCTAGCCTTCATAAACTAATTAGAAAGAAAAAAGAAAAGGGGAAAAATTAGAGTTCATATGCTTAACAAAAAATAAGAAATGACCAGGATTATTTCACATAAACGCACTTACAAGATGCTCTTATGTTTGAGAAAAACATGCTCAAATTTGCATAGAAAGTTCACATGAAATAGTGGTAATAGCTTTACGCTTATCAGCAACTCATATATGCTTACAACTCATAAGCAGTGGTAAACTAACCTAAAAATGGTACGATGAAGTCAAGTAATTGGGTATAGGATGCCACAAAAGAGGAGTGGAAATGCTGCTTCAATAGGAATATAAACGATCAACTTGGACATCAAATATGATCCCAGAGCATAAGATGTTTTTACACACTCTCTATCAACAAGTTCTCATTTCTTGGGAAAGACACTAACTATTTTTGACAGAGCATCCATAGCAGTGTTTTTGCTGCAACCTATGCATGAACACATGAAAATGAAAAGGAAATTCATTAGGAACCTCATGGCCTCATCAATTTGGCACTTCGTACTTTCATGCTTGATGCTTTTTAATGGCTGGAAGTATGTCATCTTCACCCAATTTTGATTACTTGGCTACAGATTAATTGATCTGCAATTGACTTAACATTAAAGTACAAGAAGATATTGCTCTTGAGTACAACATATTCGAGGAAACTAAAAATTACTCTTCTTCTTGTTCTCGCGCAATCAAGAGTACATGCTGATACTACACTAATCTTTATTGACATGACATGATATAAAATATACTACCATTTCTCATCTGATGTAATCCTATCATGTCTTGTCTGAAGTCTGTGATCTTCCCATCCTTCATACTACAGAACCAAAAATCAAAGCTGAAGCAATTGCCATTCTAACCTGAACATTGTTTGTTCCATCACGAGAAACTGCCTATTCATCATGCCTCAGTCTGCATGTAAATAAATAAAGCATATCTATTGGAGATAAGTTAAGCTCAAACTATCTACATAACATGGTAATGTATTTAGACTTGAACAAATGACCTATAGCACTCAACGAGTTAAAATTCTCCATTTTACATCTGTTAAATTTTATAGACAAATGAACAAATGTTATCAGTGATCATTGCTTTTAAATATGATTTATAGTTCCAGCACCTAAATAAAGCCATTGAGCTATGTCACTATTTATAATCAGGATGGCAACTCTTCCGAATTCCCATTTAAATAGAGTAATGGCATTGGAGGAGAATTAGATAGCTGGGACTCACTTGTGGGTCATGCATGTTTGAGAAGTAACCTGAACTTCCTCCACCAACCACATTTACATGAAATAGAATATAGACTTTCTAGAGAACTATAGTCTATAGATATTAGATCAGCCAAAAATTCAATGGGATTTACATTATCTGGACAAATCTACCTCTCGGTTAGTAGCTACCATCAATACTTTATTAACACAATGCAGTATCCTCTTCAAGTGAATCATAGGAAATTAAGCTGGTTCCATATCCATATGGCAATGGCTTAACTTAAATGCATAAATTTACAAGAGCACATGCACACACGTACACACATTCACTGGCCCCATGACGCAGTTACATAAACTGCCTTGCATTCATTTTCTATTATTTCTGGCTATTCTAGTAAAAGACGCACTTACAAAAATGCCTCTGCTGCTTTACTGAATCCACTGCCTCAATCTGTTGCCGAGGAAGATATTACTCCTTCGCTCCTATAAAGAATAGTGAGCAGAAATACATTGTTAGAGGAATGAAGTAGGACAGGACTAAAAATGATTCATGTCTTTACACACATCGAAGATACACGTACCCATTCATCTACTTTTAAACCTTCCCCCATAACATTTCGACCAGTGTTGACTGGAGGTTTCTTGCTAGCTTCTGTTGCAGCCTCAATTGGGCCAGTTGAAATTTTTTTTTATCGAGTGCCTTTAGTCATTCAAATTTCATTGGTTGGATATTTATATTAGCACGATGAACAAATAAAAATATAACATGCCTAAATCTTACCTAAGAAGGGCGTTCAAGGTCTAACAAGACCACCTTCTGAGAACGATAAAGAGTAACTTGATCCTTTTATTCATCAAACTACGTAAAATGAATCAATAAGGGTTACGCCACCAAAAACTAGTGGACTTTGGACACTCACACACACCAGATATTCATATATGGGCAATCAACAGTGACTGCTTTATCTCGTTCACAACCATCAAAACGTCAAAAAATTGAAACTAAAAAGACTCTGTCTGACCAGAATCTTGATGGAGAAAAACCGAAATAATCTTCCGTATAAATAGCTATTTAGTGATGACTTAGTGCTATGGTCTATTACATACGAATTAATAGATGCATTCTATTCTTGTTTTTCATCATTATTGTATATTGAATAGAATATACATGTACAGTAAAATCCACATCTTATTAATTAAGGAGATGAGATAGATATATATACTTTTTGTTTGTATTTGTTTTTTTATCTCTTGGCTTAAGTAGTTAAAGCAAACAAAATTCCGTTTGGACTAAAGTTTCAAACTTTGTTTCCACAAACTTTTGTTGTCATGATTGATCAACTTCCTGACTAGTACTTCTTATTTCATAGAAGTGTTTGACCTACGAGTATTTTGACACTAAAAAAAGAGAGGTAATAAGTTGTACGATACTTGAATAAGAGTTTATGATACTCTTCCCCTATTTTCCCCTCATTTTCTATATGACATTCATTTGTCATGGCAACGACCACAAAGTTTAAGATATTAATCTACTTTATATAATGAAGGCAGTGATTTTAGAAGATATTGTAAAGTAACATAATACCTTTAAGAGACAGTAAAATTCGAAAATGAGATAACAAAGACATACTATTCATGTTTTGGGATCTATCCTCCGCAACCTAAAAACATAGAAACAATCAAATACACAAATACCCAAACAAAAAAAATTCAGTTAGGTAAAAGGGTCATACAAATCTACCTATGCATCAAACCAAACCTCATGAATAATCCATGTTAGGTTATGCTTCAAACACAAAGAAGATAATACACACATATTGCGGTGTTGTTCACTAGGACTTGAAGCCTCACTGCCTCATCAACTCCTCATCCAACATCAACAAGTACTATCTTCCACTGGGACCCGTATATATGGTCAAGGAGTTATGTTACCTAGTCATTTGGCCTGTTCACAGTTCAGATTATGTATATCTACAGCTGATTTGAGAGTTCAAATATTGTAAGGAAGTGAAGAAATTTCTACCTTTAAACTTGTAAGGATGTAAAAAATCACTACTTGATTCAACAGAGGTACAAAAGGAAGTGAAACACTGCAACAATTTCTTCAGAGGAACTCTTATGAGGCTTTTGGGCGAAGAAACCCTTCTATAATCGCTCTCTGATTTGGGGAAAGAAAGGGCATTTGACTACTGATTTTTTCCTTTTAGAAATTGTAGAAAAATAGGTGTACTGACTTTTGAGTTTTTTCTTTTAGAAATTGGGGGGGGGGGGGGGGG
>JAGDQO010002935.1:0-24804 GCA_018342035.1 Solanum appendiculatum
TAACGACGTCTCAATCCTAATGTCGTTTCCGCAAAAAAATATATATATTAAAAAATACGCGACGGAATTTCGATAAAAAGAGGGATGCAACACGAGGACTTCCCAGGGGGTCACCCATCCTAGTACTACTCTCGCCCAAGCACGCTTAACTTCGGAGTTCTGATGGGATCCGGTGGGTTAGTGCTGGTATGATCGCTTCCATGTTTCCTACCACTGTAAATTCTACTAAACACCTCCTTCTTCCGAACGCCCTAGCCTGCCCCCCACCGACCTAGCCTCCCCGAACCGACGCATGACGCAGATTGTCACGCTCATCTTAATCGCCCCCGTCACCTTTCTTAACGACGTCTCGATCCGAATGTCGTTTCTGCAAAAAGAAATATACATTACAAAATACTCGATCGAATTTCGACAAAAAAGAGGGATGCAACACGAGGACTTGCCAGGGGGTCACCCATCCTAGTACTACTCTCGCCCAAGCATGCTTAAATTCGGAGTTCTGATGGGATCCGGTGCGTTAGTGCTAATATGATCGCATCCATCTTTCCTACCACTGTAAATTCTATTAAACACCTCCTTCCTCCGAACGCCCTAGCCTGCCCCCCAACGACCTAGCCATCCCGAACTGACGCATGACGCCGATTGTCACGCCCATCTGAATCGCCCCCGTCACCTGTCTTAACGACGTCTCGATCCGAATGTCGTTTCCGCAAAAAAAATATACATAACAAAATACGCGATCGAATTTCGATAAAAAAGAGGGATGCAACACGAGGACTTCCCAGGGGGTCACCCATCCTAGTACTACTCTCGCCCAAGCACGCTTAACTTCGGAGTTCTGATGGGAAACGGTGCGTTAGTGCTGGTATGATCGCATCCATGTTTCCTACCACTGTAAATTCTATTAAACACCTCCTTCTTCCAAACGCCCTAGCATGCCCCCCACCGACCTAGCCTCCCCGAACCGACGCATGACGCAGATTGTCACGCTCATCTTAATCGCCCCCGTCACCTGTCTTAACGACGTCTCGATCCGAATGTCGTTTCTTCTAAAAGAAATATACATTACAAAATACTCGCTCGAATTTCGACAAAAAAGAGGGATGCAACACGAGGACTTCCCAGGGGGTCAACCATCCTAGTACTACTCTCGCCCAAGCACGCTTAACTTCGGAGTTCTGATGGGATCCGGTGCGTTAGTGCTTGTATGATCGCATCCATGTTACCTACCACTGTAAATTCTATTAAACACCTCCTTCTTCCGAACGCCCTAGCCTGCCACCCACTGACCTAGCCTCCCCGAACCGACGCATGACGCAGATTGTCACGCTCATCTTAATCGCCCCCGTCACCTGTCTTAACGAAGTCTCGATCCGAATGTCGTTTCCGCAAAAAGAAATATACATTACGAAATACTCGATCGAATTTCGACAAAAAAGAGGGATGCAACACGAGGACTTCCCAAGGGGTCACCCATCCTAGTACTACTCTCGCCCAAGCACGCTTAACTTCGGAGTTCTGACGGGATCCGGTGCGTTAGTGCTGGTATGATCGCATCCATCTTTCCTACCCCTGTAAATTCTATTAAACACCTCCTTCCTCCGTACGCCCTAGCCTGCCCCCCAACGACCTAGCCTCCCCGAACCGACGCATGACGCCGATTATCACGCCCATCTGAATCGCCCCCGTCACCTGTCTTAACGACGTCTCGATCCGAATGTCGTTTCCGCAAAAAGAAATATACATTTAAAAATACGCGACCGAATTTCGATAAAAAAGAGGGATGCAACACGAGGACTTCCCATGGGGTCACCCATCCTTGTACCACTCTCACCCTAGCACGCTTAACTTCGGAGTTCTGATGGGATCCGGTGCGTTAGTGCTGCTATGATCGCATCCATGTTTCCTACCACTGTAAATTCTATTAAACACCTCCTTTTTCCGAACGCCCTAGCCTGCCCCCCACCGACCTAGCCTCCCCGAACCGACGCATGACGCAGATTGTCACGCTCATCTTAATCGCCCCCGTCACCTATCTCAACGACGTTTCGATCCGAATGTCGTTTCCGCAAAAAGAAATTTACATTACAAAATACTCGATCGAATTTCGACAAAAAAGAGGGATGCAACACGAGGACTTCCCAGGGGGTCACCCATCCTAGAACTACTCTCGCCCAAGCACGCTTCACTTCGGAGTTCTGATGGGATCCGGTGCGTTAGTGCTGGTATGATCGAATCCATGTTTCCTACCACTGTAAATTCTATTAAACACCTCCTTTTTCCGAACGCCCTAGCCTGCCCCCCACCGACCTAGCCTCCCCGAACCGGCGCATGACGCAGATTGTCACGCTCATCTTAATCGCCCCCGTCACCTATCTCAACGACGTTTCGATCCGAATGTCGTTTCCGCAAAAAGAAATTTACATTACAAAATACTCGATCGAATTTCGACAAAAAAGAGGGATGCAACACGAGGACTTCCCAGGGGGTCACCCATCCTAGAACTACTCTCGCCCAAGCACGCTTCACTTCGGAGTTCTGATGGGATCCGGTGCGTTAGTGCTGGTATGATCGAATCCATGTTTCCTACCACTGTAAATTCTATTAAACACCTCCTTCTTCCGAGCGCCCTAGCCTGCCACCCACCGACCTAGCCTCCCCGTACCGACGCATGACGCAGATTGTCACGCCCATCTTAATCGCCCCCGTCACCTGTCTTAACGACGTCTCAATCCGAATGTCGTTTCCGCAAAAAGAAATATACATTACAAAATACTCGATCGAATTTCGACAAAAAAGAGGGATGCAACACGAGGACTTCCCAGGGGGTCACCCATCCTAGTACTACTCTCGCCCAAGCACGCTTCACCTCGGAGTTCTGATGGAATCCGGTGCGTTAGTGCTGGTATGATCGCATCCATGTTTCATTCCACGGTAAATTCTATTAAACACCTCCTTCTTCCGAACGCCCTAGCCTGCCACCCACCGACCTAGCCTCTCCGAACCGACGCATGACGCAGATTGTCACGCTCATCTTAATCCCCCCCGTCACCTGTCTTAACGACGTCTCGATCCGAATGTCGTTTCCGCAAAAAGAAATATACATTACAAAATACTCGATCGAATTTCGACAAAAAAGAGCGATGCAACACGAGGACTTCCCAGGGGGTCACCCATCCTAGTACTACTCTCGTCCAAGCACGCTTGACTTCGGAGTTCTGATGGGATCCGGTGCGTTAGTGCTGGTATGATCGCATCCATGTTTCCTACCACTGTAAATTCTATTAAACACCTACTTCCTCCGAACGCCCTAGCCTGCCCCCCAACGACCTAGCCATCCCGAACCGACGCATGACGCCGATTGTCACGCCCATCTGAATGGCCCCCGTCACCTGTCTTAAAGACGTCTCGATCCGAATGTCGTTTCCGCAAAAAGAAAAATACATTGCAAAATACTCGATCGAATTTCGATAAAAAAGAGGGATGCAACACGAGGACTTCCCAGGGGGTAACCCATCCTAGTACTACTCTCGCCCAAGCACGCTTAACTTCGGAGTTCTGATGGGATCCGGTGCGTTAATGCTGGTATGATCGCATCCATGTTTCCTACCACAGTAGATTCTATTAAACACCTCCTTCTTCCGAACGCCCTAGCCTGCCCCCCACCGACCTAGCCTCCCCGAACCGACGCATGACGCAGATTGTCACGCTCATCTTAATCGCCCCCGTCACCTGTCTTAACGACGTCTCGATCCGAATGTCATTTCCGCAAAAAGAAATATACATTACAAAATACTCGATCGAATTTCGACAAAAAAGAGGGATGCAACACGAGGACTTCCCAGGGGGTCACCCATCCTAGTACTACTCTCGCCCAAGCACTCTTAACTTCGGAGTTCTGACGGGATCCGGTGGGTTAGTGCTGGTATGATCGCATCCATCTTTCCTACCCCTGTAAATTCTATTAAACACCTCCTTCCTCCGTACGCCCTAGCCTGCCCCCCACCGACCTAGCCTCCCCGAACCGACGCATGACGCCGATTGTCACGCCCATCTGAATCGCCCCCGTCACCTGTCTTAACAAGGTCTCGATCCGAATGTCGTTTCCGCAAAAAGAAATATACATTAAAAAATACTCGACCGAATTTCGATAAAAAAGAGGGATGCAGCACGAGGACTTCCCATGGGGTCACCCATCCTAGTACTACTCTCGCCCAAGCACGCTTAACTTCAGAGTTCTGATGGGATCCGGTGGGTTAGTGCTGGTATGATCGCTTCCATGTTTCCTACCACTGTAAATTCTACTAAACACCTCCTTCTTCCGAACGCCCTAGCCTGCCCCCCACCGACCTAGCCTCCCCGAACCGACGCATGACGCAGATTGTCATGCTCATCTTAATCGCCCCCGTCACCTGTCTTAACGACGTCTCGATCCGAATGTCGTTTCTGCAAAAAGAAATATACATTACAAAATACTCGATCGAATTTCGACAAAAAAGAGGGATGCAACACGAGGACTTGCCAGGGGGTCACCCATCCTAGTACTACTCTCGCCCAAGCATGCTTAAATTCGGAGTTCTGATGGGATCCGGTGCGTTAGTGCTAATATGATCGCATCCATCTTTCCTACCACTGTAAATTCTATTAAACACCTCCTTCCTCCGAACGCCCTAGCCTGCCCCCCAACGACCTAGCCATCCCGAACCGACGCATGACGCCGATTGTCACGCCCATCTGAATCGCCCCCGTCACCTGTCTTAACGACGTCTCGATCCGAATGTCGTTTCCGCAAAAAAAATATACATAACAAAATACGCGATCGAATTTCGATAAAAAAGAGGGATGCAACACGAGGACTTCCCAGGGGGTCACCCATCCTAGTACTACTCTCGCCCAAGCACGCTTAACTTCGGAGTTCTGATGGGAAACGGTGCGTTAGTGTTGGTATGATCGCATCCATGTTACCTACCACTGTAAATTCTATTAAACACCTCCTTCTTCCGAACGCCCTAGCCTGCCACCCACTGACCTAGCCTCCCCGAACCGACGCATGACGCTGATTGTCACGCGCATCTTAATCGCCCCCGTCACCTGTCTTAACGAAGTCTCGATCCGAATGTCGTTTCCGCAAAAAGAAATATACATTACGATATACTCGATCGAATTTCGACAAAAAAGAGGGATGCAACACGAGGACTTCCCAAGGGGTCACCCATCCTAGTACTACTCTCGCCCAAGCACGCTTAACTTCGGAGTTCTGACGGGATCCAGTGCGTTAGTGCTGGTATGATCGCATCCATCTTTCCTACCCCTGTAAATTCTATTAAACACCTCCTTCCTCCGTACGCCCTAGCCTGCCCCCCAACGACCTAGCCTCCCCGAACCGACGCATGACGCCGATTGTCACGCCCATCTGAATCGCCCCCGTCACCTGTCTTAACGACGTCTCGATCCGAATGTCGTTTCCGCAAAAAGAAATATACATTACAAAATACGCGACCGAATTTCGATAAAAAAGAGGGATGCAACACGAGGACTTCCCATGGGGTCACCCATCCTTGTACCACTCTCACCCAAGCACGCTTAACTTCGGAGTTCTGATGGGATCCGGTGCGTTAGTGCTGCTATGATCGCATCCATGTTTCCTACCACTGTAAATTCTATTAAACACCTCCTTTTTCCGAACGCCCTAGCCTGCCCCCCACCGACCTATCCTCCCCGAACCGACGCATGACGCAGATTGTCACGCTCATCTTAATCGCCCCCGTCACCTGTCTTAACGACGTCTCGATCCGAATGTCATTTCCGCAAAAAGAAATATACATTAGAAAATACTCGATCGAATTTCGACAAAAAAGAGGGATGCAACACGAGGACTTCCCAGGGGGTCACCCATCCTAGTACTAGTCTCGCCCAAGCACGCTAAACTTCGGAGTTCTGATGGAATCCGGTGCGTTAGTACTGGTATGATCGCATCCATCTTTCCTACCACTGTAAATTCTATTAAACACCTCCTTCTTCCGAACGCCCCAGCCTGCCCCCCACCGACCTAGCCTCCCCAAACCGACGCATGACGCAGATTGTCACGCTCATCTTAATCGCCCCCGTCACCTGTCTTAACGACGTCTCGATCCGAATGTCGTTTCCGCAAAAAGAAATATACATTACAAAATACTCGATCGAATTTCGACAAAAAAGAGGGATGCAACACGAGGAATTCCCAGGGGGTAACCCATCCTAGTACTACTCTCGCCCAAGCACGCTTAACTTCGGAGTTCCGATAGGATCCGGTGGGTTAGTGCTGGTATGATCGCATCCATGTTATCTACCACTGTAAATTCTATTAAACACCTCCTTTTTCCGAACGCCCTAGCCTGCCCCCCACCGACCTAGCCTCCCCGAACCGACGCATGACGCAGATTGTCACGCTCATCTTAATCGCCCCCGTCACCTGTCTCTACGACGTCTCGATCCGAATGTCGTTTCCGCAAAAAGAAATATACATTACAAAATACTCGATCGAATTTCGACAAAAAAGAGGGATGCAACACGAGGACTTCCCAGGGGGTCACCCATCCTAGTACTACTCTCGCCCAAGCACGCTTCACTTCGAAGTTCTGATGGGATCCGGTGCGTTAGTGCTGGTATGATTGCATCCATCTTTCCTACCACTGTAAATTCTATTAAACTCCTCCTTCCTCCGTACGCCCTAGCCTGCCACCCAACGACCTAGCCTCCCCGAACCGACGCATGACGCCGATTGTCACGCCCATCTTAATCGCCCCCGTCACCTGTCTTAAGGACGTCTCGATCCGAATGTCGTTTCCGCAAAAAGAAATATACATTACAAAATACTCGATCGAATTTCGACAAAAAAGAGGGATGCAACACGAGGACTTCCCAAGGGGTCACCCATCCTAGTACTACTCTCGACCAAGCACGCTTAACTTCGGAGTTCTGATGGGATCCGTTGCGTTAGTGCTGGTTTGATCGCATCCATGTTTCCTACCACTGTAAATTCTATTAAACACCTCCTTCCTCCGTACGCCCTAGACTGCCCCCCACCGACCTAGCCTCCCCGAACCGTCGCATGACGCAGATTGTCACGCTCATCTTAATCGCCCCCGTCACCTGTCTTAACGACGTCTCGATCCGAATGTCGTTTCCGCAAAAAGAAATATACATTACAAAATACTCGATCGAATTTCGACAAAACAGAGGGATGCAACACGAGGACTTCCCAGGGGGTCACCCATCCTAGTACTACTCTCGCCCATGCACGCTTAACTTCGGAGTTCTGATAGGATCCGATGGGTTAGTGCTGGTATGATCGCATCCATGTTATCTACCACTGTAAATTCTATTAAACACCTCCTTCTTCCGAACGCCCTAGCCTGCCCCCCACCGACCTACTCTCCCCGAACCGACGCATGACGCAGATTGTCACGCTCATTTTAATCGCCCCCGTCACCTATCTTAACGACCTCTCGATCCGAATGTCGTTTCCGCAAAAAGAAATATACATTACAAAATACTCGATCGAATATCGACAAAAAAGAGGGATGCAACACGAGGACTTCCCAGGGGGTCACCCATCCTAGTACTACTCTCGCCCAAGCACGCTTAACTTCGGAGTTCTGATGGGATCCGGTGCGTTAGTGCTGGTATGATCGCATCCATGTTACCTAACACTGTAAATTCTATTAAACACCTCCTTCTTCCGAACGCCCTAGCCTGCCACCCACTGACCTAGCCTCCCCGAACCGACGCATGACGCAGATTGTCACGCTCATCTTAATCGCCCCCGTCACCTGTCTTAACGAAGTCTCGATCCGAATGTCGTTTCCGCAAAAAGAAATATACATTACGAAATACTCGATCGAATTTCGACAAAAAAGAGGGATGCAACACGAGGACTTCCCAAGGGGTCACCCATCCTAGTACTACTCTCGCCCAAGCACGCTTAACTTCGGAGTTCTGACGGGATCCGGTGCGTTAGTGCTGGTATGATCGCATCCATCTTTCCTACCCCTGTAAATTCTATTAAACACCTCCTTCCTCCGTACGCCCTAGCCTGCCCCCCAACGACCTAGCCTCCCCGAACCGACGCACGACGCCGATTGTCACGCCCATCTGAATCGCCCCCGTCACCTGTCTTAACGACGTCTCGATCCGAATGTCGTTTCCGCAAAAAGAAATATACATTACAAAATACGCGACCGAATTTCGATAAAAAAGAGGGATGCAACACGAGGACTTCCCATGGGGTCACCCATCCTTGTACCACTCTCACCCAAGCACGCTTAACTTCGGAGTTCTGATGGGATCCGGTGCGTTAGTGCTGCTATGATCGCATCCATGTTTCCTACCACTGTAAATTCTATTAAACACCTACTTTTTCCGAACGCCCTAGCCTGCCCCCCACCGACCTAGCCTCCCCGAACCGACGCATGACGCAGATTGTCACGCTCATCGTAATCGCCCCTGTCACCTATCTCAACGACGTTTCGATCCGAATGTCGTTTCCGCAAAAAGAAATATACATTACAAAATACTCGATCGAATTTCGACAAAAAAGAGGGATGCAACACGAGGACTTCCCAGGGGGTCACCCATCCTAGTACTACTCTCGCCCAAGCACGCTTCACCTCGGAGTTCTGATGGGATCCGGTGCGTTAGTGCTGGTATGATCGCATCCATGTTTCATTCCACGGTAAATTCTATTAAACACCTCATTCTTCCGAACGCCCTAGCCTGCCACCCACCGACCTAGCCTCTCCGAACCGACGCATGACGCAGATTGTCACGCTCATCTTAATCGCCCCCGTCATCTGTCTTAACGACGTCTCGATCCGAATGTCGTTTCCGCAAAAAGAAATATACATTACAAAATACTCGATCGAATTTCGACAAAAAAGAGGGATGCAACACGAGGACTTCCCAGGGGGTCACCCAACCTAGTACTACTCTCGCCCAAGCACGCTTCACCTCGGAGTTCTGATGGGATCCGGTGCGTTAGTGCTGGTATGATCGCATCCATGTTTCCTACCACTGTAAATTCTATTAAACACCTCCTTCTTCCGAACGCCCTAGCCTGCCCCCACCGACCTAGCCTCCCCGAACCGACGCATGACGCAGATTGTCACGCTCATCTTAATCGCCCCCGTCACCTGTCTTAACGACGTCTCGATCCGAATGTCGTTTCCCTAAAAAGAAATATACATTACAAAATACTCGATTGAATTTCGACAAAAAAGAGGGATGCAACACGAGGACTTCCCAGTGGGTCACTTATCCTAGTACTACTCTCGCCCAAGCGCGCTTAACTTCGGAGTTCTGATGGGATCCGGTGCGTTAATGCTGGTATGATCGCATCCATCTTTCCTACCACTGTAAATTCTATTAAACACCTCCTTCTTCCGAACGCCCTAGCCTGCCCCCCACCGACCTAGCCTCCCCGAACCGACGCATGACGCAGATTGTCACGCTCATCTTAATCGCCCCCGTCACCTGTCTTAACGACGTCTCGATCCGAATGTCGTTTCCGCAAAAAGAAATATACATTACAAAATACACGATCGAATTTCGACAAAAAAGAGGGATGCAACACGAGGACTTCCCAGGGGGTCACCCATCCTAGTACTACTCTCGCCCAAGCACTCTTAACTTCGGAGTTCTGATAGGATCCGGTGGGTTAGTGCTGGTATGATCGCATCCATGTTATCTACCACTGTAAATTCTATTAAACACCTCCTTCTTCCGAACGCCCTAGCCTGCCCCCCACCGACCTAGCCTCCCCGAACCGATGCATGACGCAGATTGTCACGCTCATTTTAATCGCCCCCGTCACCTATCTTAATGACCTCTCGATCCGAATGTCGTTTCCGCAAAAAGAAATATACAATACAAAATACTCGATCGAATATCGACAAAAAAGAGGGATGCAACACGAGGACTTCCCAGGGGGTCACCCATCCTAGTACTACTCTCGCCCAAGCACGCTTAACTTCGGAGTTCTGATGGGATCCGGTGCGTTAGTGCTGGTATGATCGCATCCATGTTACCTACCACTGTAAATTCTATTAAACACCTCCTTCTTCCGAACACCCTAGCCTGCCACCCACTGACCTAGCCTCCCCGAACCGACACATGACGCAGATTGTCACGCTCATCTTAATCGCCCCCGTCACCTGTCTTAACGACGTCTCGATCCGAATGTCGTTTCCGCAAAAAGAAATATACATTACAAAATACTCGATCGAATTTCGACAAAAAAGAGGGATGCAACACGAGGACTTCCCAGGGGGTCACCCATCCTAGTACTACTCTCGCCCAAGCACGCTTAACTTCGGAGTTCTGACGGGATCCGGTGCGTTAGTGCTGGTATGATCGCATCCATCTTTCCTACCCCTGTAAATTCTATTAAACACCTCCTTCCTCCGTACGCCCTAGCCTGCCCCCCAACGACCTAGCCTCCCCGAACCGACGCATGACGCCGATTGTCACGCCCATCTGAATCGCCCCCGTCACCTGTCTTAACGACGTCTCGATCCGAATGTCGTTTCCGCAAAAAGAAATATACATTTAAAAATACGCGACCGAATTTCGATAAAAAAGAGGGATGCAACACGAGTACTTCCCATGGGGTCACCCATCCTAGTACTACTCTCGCCCAAGCACGCTTAACTTCGGAGTTCTGATGGGATCCGGTGGGTTAGTGCTGGTATGATCGCTTCCATGTTTCCTACCACTGTAAATTCTACTAAACACCTCCTTCTTCCGAACGCCCTAGCCTGCCCCCCACCGACCTAGCCTCCCCGAACCGACGCATGACGCAGATTGTCACGCTCATCTTAATCGCCCCCGTCACCTGTCTTAACGACGTCTCGATCCGAATGTCGTTTCTGCAAAAAGAAATATACATTACAAAATACTCGATCGAATTTCGACAAAAAAGAGGGATGCAACACGAGGACTTGCCAGGGGGTCACCCATCCTAGTACTACTCTCGCCCAAGCATGCTTAAATTCGGAGTTCTGATGGGATCCGGTGCGTTAGTGCTAATATGATCGCATCCATCTTTCCTACCACTGTAAATTCTATTAAACACCTCCTTCCTCCGAACGCCCTAGCCTGCCCCCCAACGACCTAGCCATCCCGAACCGACGCATGACGCCGATTGTCACGCCCATCTGAATCGCCCCCGTCACCTGTCTTAACGACGTCTCGATCCGAATGTCGTTTCCGCAAAAAAAATATACATAACAAAATACGCGATCGAATTTCGATAAAAAAGAGGGATGCAACACGAGGACTTCCCAGGGGGTCACCCATCCTAGTACTACTCTCGCCCAAGCACGCTTAACTTCGGAGTTCTGATGGGAAACGGTGCGTTAGTGCTGGTATGATCGCATCCATGTTTCCTACCACTGTAAATTCTATTAAACACCTCCTTCTTCCAAACGCCCTAGCATGCCCCCCACCGACCTAGCCTCCCCGAACCGACGCATGACGCAGATTGTCACGCTCATCTTAATCGCCCCCGTCACCTGTCTTAACGACGTCTCGATCCGAATGTCGTTTCTGCTAAAAGAAATATACATTACAAAATACTCGCTCGAATTTCGACAAAAAAGAGGGATGCAACACGAGGACTTCCCAGGGGGTCAACGATCCTAGTACTACTCTCGCCCAAGCACGCTTAACTTCGGAGTTCTGATGGGATCCGGTGCGTTAGTGCTTGTATGATCGCATCCATGTTACCTACCACTGTAAATTCTATTAAACACCTCCTTCTTCCGAACGCCCTAGCCTGCCACCCACTGACCTAGCCTCCCCGAACCGACGCATGACGCAGATTGTCACGCTCATCTTAATCGCCCCCGTCACCTGTCTTAACGAAGTCTCGATCCGAATGTCGTTTCCGCAAAAAGAAATATACATTACAAAATACTCGATCGAATTTCGACAAAAAAGAGGGATGCAACACGAGGACTTCCCAAGGGGTCACCCATCCTAGTACTTCTCTCGCCCAAGCACGCTTAACTTCGGAGTTCTGATGGGATCCGGTGCGTTAGTGCTGGTATGATCGCATCCATCTTTCCTACCCCTGTAAATTCTATTAAACACCTCCTTCCTCCGTACGCCCTAGCCTGCCCCCCAACGACCTAGCCTCCCCGAACCGACGCATGACGCCGATTGTCACGCCCATCTGAATCGCCCCCGTCACCTGTCTTAACGACGTCTCGATCCGAATGTCGTTTCCGCAAAAAGAAATATACATTACAAAATACGCGACCGAATTTCGATAAAAAAGAGGGATGCAACACGAGGACTTCCCATGGGGTCACCCATCCTTGTACCACTCTCACCCAAGCACGCTTAACTTCGGAGTTCTGATGGGATCCGGTGCGTTAGTGCTGCTATGATCGCATCCATGTTTCCTACCACTGTAAATTCTATTAAACACCTCCTTTTTCCGAACGCCCTAGCCTGCCCCCCACCGACCTAGCCTCCCCGAACCGACGCATGACGCAGATTGTCACGCTCATCTTAATCGCCCCCGTCACCTATCTCAACGACGTTTCGATCCGAATGTCGTTTCCGCAAAAAGAAATTTACATTACAAAATACTCGATCGAATTTCGACAAAAAAGAGGGATGCAACACGAGGACTTCCCAGGGGGTCGCCCATCCTAGTACTACTCTCGCCCAAGCACGCTTAACTTCGGAGTTCTGATGGGATCCGGTGCGTTAGTTCTGGTATGATCGCATCCATGTTATCTACCACTGTAAATTCTATTAAACACCTTCTTATTCCGAACGCCCTAGCCTGCCCCCCACCGACCTAGCCTCCCCGAACCGACGCATGATGCAGATTGTCATGCTCATCTTAATCGCCGCCGTCACCTATCTTAACGACGTCTCGATCCGAATGTCGTTTCCGCAAAAAGAAATATACATTACAAAATACTCGATCGAATTTCGACAAAAAAAAAGATGCAACACGAGGACTTCCCAGGGGGTCACCCATCCTAGTACTACTCTCGCCCAAGCACGCTTATCGTCGGAGTTCTGATGGCATCCGGTGCGTTAGTGCTGGTATGATCGCATCCATCTTTCCTACAACTGTAAATTCTATTAAACACCTCCTTCCTCCGTACGCCTTAGCCTGCCCCCCAACGACCTAGCCTCCCCGAACCGACGCATGACGCAGATGGTCACGCTCATCTTAATCGCCCCCGTCACCTGTCTTAACGACGTCTCGATCCGAATGTCGTTTCCGCAAAAAGAAATATACATAACAAAATACTCGATCGAATTTCGACAAAAAAGAGGGATGCAACACGAGGATTCCCAGGAGGTCACCCATCCTAGTACTACTCTCGCCCAAGCACGCTTCACCTCGGAGTTCTGATGGGATCCGGTGCGTTAGTGCTGTATGATCGCATCCATGTTTCATTCCCACGGTAAATTCTAATTAAACACCTCCTTCTACCGAACGCCCTAGCCTGCCACCACCGACCTAGCCTCTCCGAACCGACGCATGACGCAGATTGTCACGCTCATCTTAATAGCCCCCGTCACCTGTCTTAACGACGTCTCGATCCGAATGTCGTTTCCGCAAAAAGAAATATACATTACAAAATACTCGATCGAATTTCGACAAAAAAGAGGGATGCAACACGAGGACTTCCCAGGGGTCACCCACCTAGTACTACTTCTCGCCAAGCACGCTTCAACTCGGAGGTTCTGATGGGATCCGGTGCGTTAGTGCTGGTGTGATTGCATCCATGTTTCCTTTACCACTGTAAATTCTATTAAACACCTTCCTTCTTCCTAACGCCCTAGTCTGCCCCAACCGACCTAGCCTCCCCGATACGACGCATGACGCAGATTGTCACGCTCATCTTAATCGCCCCCGTCACCTGTCTTAACGGACGTCTGCGATCCGAATGGTCGTTTTCCCTAAAAAGAAATATACATTACAAAATACTCGATTGAATTTCGACCAAAAAGAGGGATGCAACACGAGGACTTTCCAGGGGGTCACCTATCCTAGTACTACTCTCGCCCAAGCACGCTTAACCTCGGAGTTCTGATGGGATCCGGTGCGTTGGTGCTAGCATGATCGCATCCATCTTTCCTACCACTGTAAATTCTATTAAACACCTCCTTCCTCCGTACGCCCTAGCCTGCCCCCCACCGACCTAGCCTCCCCGAACCGACGCATGACGCAGCATTGTCACGCTCATCTTTAATCGCCCCCGTCCCTGTCTTAACGACGTCTCGATCCGAATGTCGTTTCCGCAAAAAGAAAATAGTACATTACAAAAATACTCCGACGAATTTCGACAAAAAAGAGGGATGCAACACGAGGACTTCCCAGGGGGTCACCCATCCTAGTACTACTCTCGCCCAAGCACTCTTAACTTCGGAGTTCTGATAGGATCCGGTGGGTTAGTGCTGGTATGATCGCATCCATGTTATCTACCACTGTAAATTCTATTAAACACCTCCTTCTTCCGAACGCCCTAGCCTGCCCCCCACCGACCTAGCCTCCCCGAACCGACGCATGACGCAGATTGTCACGCTCATTTTAATCGCCCCCGTCACCTATCTTAATGACCTCTCGATCCGAATGTCGTTTCCGCAAAAAGAAATATACATTACAAAATACTCGATCGAATATCGACAAAAAAGAGGGATGCAACACGATGACTTCTCAGGGGGTCACCCATCCTAGTACTACTCTCGCCCAAGCACGCTTAACTTCGGAGTTCTGATGGGATCCGGTGCGTTAGTGCTGGTATGATCGCATCCATGTTACCTACCACTGTAAATTCTATTAAACACCTCCTTCTTCCGAACACCCTAGCCTGCCACCCACTGACCTAGCCTCCCCGAAACGACACATGACGCAGATTGTCACTCTCATCTTAATCGCCCCCGTCACCTGTCTTAACGACGTCTCGATCCGAATGTCGTTTCCGCAAAAAGAAATATACATTACAAAATACTCGATCGAATATCGACAAAAAAGAGGGATGCAACACGATGACTTCCCAGGGGGTCACCCATCCTAGTACTACTCTCGCCCAAGCACGCTTAACTTCGGAGTTTTGACGGGATTCGGTGCGTTAGTGCTGGTATGGTCGCATCCATCTTTCCTACCCCTGTAAATTCTATTAAACACCTCCTTCCTCCGTACGCCCTAGCCTGCCCCCCAACGACCTAGCCTCCCCGAACCGACGCATGACGCCGATTGTCACGCCCATCTGAATCGCCCCCGTCACCCCGTCTTAACGACGTCTCAATCCTAATGTCGTTTCCGCAAAAAAATATATATATTAAAAAATACGCGACGGAATTTCGATAAAAAGAGGGATGCAACACGAGGACTTCCCAGGGGGTCACCCATCCTAGTACTACTCTCGCCCAAGCACGCTTAACTTCGGAGTTCTGATGGGATCCGGTGGGTTAGTGCTGGTATGATCGCTTCCATGTTTCCTACCACTGTAAATTCTACTAAACACCTCCTTCTTCCGAACGCCCTAGCCTGCCCCCCACCGACCTAGCCTCCCCGAACCGACGCATGACGCAGATTGTCACGCTCATCTTAATCGCCCCCGTCACCTTTCTTAACGACGTCTCGATCCGAATGTCGTTTCTGCAAAAAGAAATATACATTACAAAATACTCGATCGAATTTCGACAAAAAAGAGGGATGCAACACGAGGACTTGCCAGGGGGTCACCCATCCTAGTACTACTCTCGCCCAAGCATGCTTAAATTCGGAGTTCTGATGGGATCCGGTGCGTTAGTGCTAATATGATCGCATCCATCTTTCCTACCACTGTAAATTCTATTAAACACCTCCTTCCTCCGAACGCCCTAGCCTGCCCCCCAACGACCTAGCCATCCCGAACTGACGCATGACGCCGATTGTCACGCCCATCTGAATCGCCCCCGTCACCTGTCTTAACGACGTCTCGATCCGAATGTCGTTTCCGCAAAAAAAATATACATAACAAAATACGCGATCGAATTTCGATAAAAAAGAGGGATGCAACACGAGGACTTCCCAGGGGGTCACCCATCCTAGTACTACTCTCGCCCAAGCACGCTTAACTTCGGAGTTCTGATGGGAAACGGTGCGTTAGTGCTGGTATGATCGCATCCATGTTTCCTACCACTGTAAATTCTATTAAACACCTCCTTCTTCCAAACGCCCTAGCATGCCCCCCACCGACCTAGCCTCCCCGAACCGACGCATGACGCAGATTGTCACGCTCATCTTAATCGCCCCCGTCACCTGTCTTAACGACGTCTCGATCCGAATGTCGTTTCTTCTAAAAGAAATATACATTACAAAATACTCGCTCGAATTTCGACAAAAAAGAGGGATGCAACACGAGGACTTCCCAGGGGGTCAACCATCCTAGTACTACTCTCGCCCAAGCACGCTTAACTTCGGAGTTCTGATGGGATCCGGTGCGTTAGTGCTTGTATGATCGCATCCATGTTACCTACCACTGTAAATTCTATTAAACACCTCCTTCTTCCGAACGCCCTAGCCTGCCACCCACTGACCTAGCCTCCCCGAACCGACGCATGACGCAGATTGTCACGCTCATCTTAATCGCCCCCGTCACCTGTCTTAACGAAGTCTCGATCCGAATGTCGTTTCCGCAAAAAGAAATATACATTACGAAATACTCGATCGAATTTCGACAAAAAAGAGGGATGCAACACGAGGACTTCCCAAGGGGTCACCCATCCTAGTACTACTCTCGCCCAAGCACGCTTAACTTCGGAGTTCTGACGGGATCCGGTGCGTTAGTGCTGGTATGATCGCATCCATCTTTCCTACCCCTGTAAATTCTATTAAACACCTCCTTCCTCCGTACGCCCTAGCCTGCCCCCCAACGACCTAGCCTCCCCGAACCGACGCATGACGCCGATTATCACGCCCATCTGAATCGCCCCCGTCACCTGTCTTAACGACGTCTCGATCCGAATGTCGTTTCCGCAAAAAGAAATATACATTTAAAAATACGCGACCGAATTTCGATAAAAAAGAGGGATGCAACACGAGGACTTCCCATGGGGTCACCCATCCTTGTACCACTCTCACCCTAGCACGCTTAACTTCGGAGTTCTGATGGGATCCGGTGCGTTAGTGCTGCTATGATCGCATCCATGTTTCCTACCACTGTAAATTCTATTAAACACCTCCTTTTTCCGAACGCCCTAGCCTGCCCCCCACCGACCTAGCCTCCCCGAACCGACGCATGACGCAGATTGTCACGCTCATCTTAATCGCCCCCGTCACCTATCTCAACGACGTTTCGATCCGAATGTCGTTTCCGCAAAAAGAAATTTACATTACAAAATACTCGATCGAATTTCGACAAAAAAGAGGGATGCAACACGAGGACTTCCCAGGGGGTCACCCATCCTAGAACTACTCTCGCCCAAGCACGCTTCACTTCGGAGTTCTGATGGGATCCGGTGCGTTAGTGCTGGTATGATCGAATCCATGTTTCCTACCACTGTAAATTCTATTAAACACCTCCTTCTTCCGAGCGCCCTAGCCTGCCACCCACCGACCTAGCCTCCCCGTACCGACGCATGACGCAGATTGTCACGCTCATCTTAATCGCCCCCGTCTCCTGTCTTAACGACGTCTCGATCCGAAGGTCGTTTCCGCAAAAAGAAATATACATTACAAAATACTCGATCGAATTTCGACAAAAAAGAGGGATGCAACACGAGGACTTCCCAGGGGGTCAACCATCCTAGTACTACTCTCGCTCAAGCACGCTTAACTTCGGAGTTTTGATGGGATCCGGTGCGTTAGTGCTGGTATGATTGCATCCATCTTTCCTACCACTGTAAATTCTATTAAACACCTCCTTCATCCGTACGCCCTAGCCTGCCCCCCAACGACCTAGCCTCCCCTAACCGACGCATGACGCCGATTGTCACGCCCATCTTAATCGCCCCCGTCACCTGTCTTAACGACGTCTCAATCCGAATGTCGTTTCCGCAAAAAGAAATATACATTACAAAATACTCGATCGAATTTCGACAAAAAAGAGGGATGCAACACGAGGACTTCCCAGGGGGTCACCCATCCTAGTACTACTCTCGCCCAAGCACGCTTCACCTCGGAGTTCTGATGGGATCCGGTGCGTTAGTGCTGGTATGATCGCATCCATGTTTCATACCACGGTAAATTCTATTAAACACCTCCTTCTTCCGAACGCCCTAGCCTGCCACCCACCGACCTAGCCTCTCCGAACCGACGCATGACGCAGATTGTCACGCTCATCTTAATAGCCACCGTCACCTGTCTTAACGACGTCTCGATCCGAATGTCGTTTCCGCAAAAAGAAATATACATTACAAAATACTCGATCGAATTTCGACAAAAAAGAGGGATGCAACACGAGGACTTCCCAGGGGGTCACCCAACCTAGTACTACTCTCGCCCAGGCACGCTTTCACCTCGGAGTTCTGATGGTCCGGTGCCCTAGTGCTGGTATGATCGCATCCATGTTTCCTACCACTGTAAATTCTATTAAACACCTCCTTTTTCCGAACGCCCTAGCCTGCCCCCCACCGACCTAGCCTCCCCGAACCGGCGCATGACGCAGATTGTCACGCTCATCTTAATCGCCCCCGTCACCTATCTCAACGACGTTTCGATCCGAATGTCGTTTCCGCAAAAAGAAATTTACATTACAAAATACTCGATCGAATTTCGACAAAAAAGAGGGATGCAACACGAGGACTTCCCAGGGGGTCACCCATCCTAGAACTACTCTCGCCCAAGCACGCTTCACTTCGGAGTTCTGATGGGATCCGGTGCGTTAGTGCTGGTATGATCGAATCCATGTTTCCTACCACTGTAAATTCTATTAAACACCTCCTTCTTCCGAGCGCCCTAGCCTGCCACCCACCGACCTAGCCTCCCCGTACCGACGCATGACGCAGATTGTCACGCCCATCTTAATCGCCCCCGTCACCTGTCTTAACGACGTCTCAATCCGAATGTCGTTTCCGCAAAAAGAAATATACATTACAAAATACGCGACCGAATTTCGATAAAAAAGAGGGATGCAACACGAGGACTTCCCATGGGGTCACCCATCCTTGTACCACTCTCACCCAAGCACGCTTAACTTCGGAGTTCTGATGGGATCCGGTGCGTTAGTGCTGCTATGATCGCATCCATGTTTCCTACCACTGTAAATTCTATTAAACACCTCCTTCTTCCTAACGCCCTAGCCTGCCCCCCACCGACCTAGCCTCCCCGAACCGACGCATGACGCAGATTGTTACGCTCATCTTAATCGCCCCCGTCACCTGTCTTAACGACGTCTCGATCCGAATGTCGTTTCCGCAAAAAGAAATATACATTACAAAATACACGATCGAATTTCGACAAAAAAGAGGGATGCAACACGAGGACTTCCCAGTGGGTCACCCATCCTAGTACTACTCTCGCCCAAGCACGCTAAACTTCGGAGTTCTGATGGAATCCGGTGCGTTAGTGCTGGTATGATCGCATCCATCTTTCCTACCACTGTAAATTCTATTAAACACCTCCTTCCTCCGTACGCCCTAGCCTGCCCCCCAACGACCTAGCCTTCCCGAACCGACGCATGACGCAGATTGTCACGCTCATCTTAATCGCCCCCGTCACCTGTCTTAACGACGTCTCGATCCGAATGTCGTTTCCGCAAAAAGAAATATACATTAAAAAATACTCGATCGAATTTCGACAAAAAAGAGGGATGCAACACGAGGACTTCTCAGGGGGTCACCCATCTTAGTACTACTCTCGCCCAAGCATGCTTAACTTCGGAGTTCTGATGGGATCCGGTGCGTTAGTGCAGGTATGATCGCATCCATGTTCCTACCACTGTAAATTCTATTAACACCTCCTTCCTGCGTACGGCCCTAGCCTGCCCCCCAACGACCTAGCCTCCCCGAACCGACGCATGACGCCGATTATCACGCCCATCTGAATCGCCCCCGTCACCTGTCTTAACGACGTCTCGATCCGAATGTCGTTTCCGCAAAAAGAAATATACATTTAAAAATACGCGACCGAATTTCGATAAAAAAGAGGGATGCAACACGAGTACTTCCCATGGGGTCACCCATCCTAGTACTACTCTCGCCCAAGCACGCTTAACTTCGGAGTTCTGATGGGATCCGGTGGGTTAGTGCTGGTATGATCGCTTCCATGTTTCCTACCACTGTAAATTCTACTAAACACCTCCTTCTTCCGAACGCCCTAGCCTGCCCCCCACCGACCTAGCCTCCCCGAACCGACGCATGACGCAGATTGTCATGCTCATCTTAATCGCCCCCGTCACCTGTCTTAACGACGTCTCGATCCGAATGTCGTTTCTGCAAAAAGAAATATACATTACAAAATACTCGATCGAATTTCGACAAAAAAGAGGGATGCAACACGAGGACTTGCCAGGGGGTCACCCATCCTAGTACTACTCTCGCCCAAGCATGCTTAAATTCGGAGTTCTGATGGGATCCGGTGCGTTAGTGCTAATATGATCGCATCCATCTTTCCTACCACTGTAAATTCTATTAAACACCTCCTTCCTCCGAACGCCCTAGCCTGCCCCCCAACGACCTAGCCATCCCGAACCGACGCATGACGCCGATTGTCACGCCCATCTGAATCGCCCCCGTCACCTGTCTTAACGACGTCTCGATCCGAATGTCGTTTCCGCAAAAAAAATATACATAACAAAATACGCGATCGAATTTCGATAAAAAAGAGGGATGCAACACGAGGACTTCCCAGGGGGTCACCCATCCTAGTACTATTCTCGCCCAAGCACGCTTAACTTCGGAGTTCTGATGGGAAACGGTGCGTTAGTGCTGGTATGATCGCATCCATGTTTCCTACCACTGTAAATTCTATTAAAGACCTCCTTCTTCCAAACGCCCTAGCATGCCCCCCACCGACCTAGCCTCCCCGAACCGACGCATGACGCAGATTGTCACGCTCATCTTAATCGCCCCCGTCACCTGTCTAAACGACGTCTCGATCCGAATGTCGTTTCTGCTAAAAGAAATATACATTACAAAATACTCGCTCGAATTTCGACAAAAAAGAGGGATGCAACACGAGGACTTCCCAGGGGGTCAACGATCCTAGTACTACTCTCGCCCAAGCACGCTTAACTTCGGAGTTCTGATGGGATCCGGTGCGTTAGTGCTTGTATGATCGCATCCATGTTACCTACCACTGTAAATTCTATTAAACACCTCCTTCTTCCGAACGCCCTAGCCTGCCACCCACTGACCTAGCCTCCCCGAACCGACGCATGACGCAGATTGTCACGCTCATCTTAATCGCCCCCGTCACCTGTCTTAACGAAGTCTCGATCCGAATGTCGTTTCCGCAAAAAGAAATATACATTACAAAATACTCGATCGAATTTCGACAAAAAAGAGGGATGCAACACGAGGACTTCCCAAGGGGTCACCCATCCTAGTACTTCTCTCGCCCAAGCACGCTTAACTTCGGAGTTCTGATGGGATCCGGTGCGTTATTGCTGGTATGATCGCATCCATGTTTCCTACCACTGTAAATTCTATTAAACACCTCCTTCCTCCGTACGCCCTAGCCTGCCCCCCAACGACCTAGCCTCCCCGAACCGACGCATGACGCCGATTGTCATGCCCATCTGAATCGCCCCCGTCACCTGTCTTAACGACGTCTCGATCCGAATGTCGTTTCCGCAAAAAGAAATATACATTACAAAATACGCGACCGAATTTCGATAAAAAAGAGGGATGCAACACGAGGACTTCCCAAGGGGTCACCCATCCTAGTACTACTCTCGCCCAAGCACGCTTAACTTCGGAGTTCTGACGGGATCCGGTGCGTTAGTGCTGCTATGATCGCATCCATGTTTCCTACCACTGTAAATTCTATTAAACACCTCCTTTTTCCGAACGCCCTAGCCTGCCCCCCACCGACCTAGCCTCCCCGAACCGACGCATGACGCAGATTGTCACGCTCATCTTAATCGCCCCCGTCACCTATCTCAACGACGTTTCGATCCGAATGTCGTTTCCGCAAAAAGAAATTTACATTACAAAATACTCGATCGAATTTCGACAAAAAAGAGGGATGCAACACGAGGACTTCCCAGGGGGTCACCCATCCTAGAACTACTCTCGCCCAAGCACGCTTCACTTCGGAGTTCTGATGGGATCCGGTGCGTTAGTGCTGGTATGATCGAATCCATGTTTCCTACCACTGTAAATTCTATTAAACACCTCCTTCTTCCGAGCGCCCTAGCCTGCCACCCACCGACCTAGCCTCCCCGTACCGACGCATGACGCAGATTGTCACGCTCATCTTAATCGCCCCCGTCTCCTGTCTTAACGACGTCTCGATCCGAAGGTCGTTTCCGCAAAAAGAAATATACATTACAAAATACTCGATCGAATTTCGACAAAAAAGAGGGATGCAACACGAGGACTTCCCAGGGGGTCACCCATCCTAGTACTACTCTCGCCCAAGCACGCTTCACCTCGGAGTTCTGATGGGATCCGGTGCGTTAGTGCTGGTATGATCGCATCCATGTTTCATTCCACGGTAAATTCTATTAAACAACTCCTTCTACCGAACGCCCTAGCCTGCCACCCACCGACCTAGCCTCTCCGAACCGACGCATGACGCAGATTGTCACGCTCATCTTAATCGCCCCCGTCACCTGTCTTAACGACGCTCCTCGATCCGAATGTCGTCTCCGCAAAAAGAAAATATCACATTACAAAAAAAATACTCGATCGACATTTCGACAAAAAAGAGGATGCAACACGAGGACTTCCAGGCCGGGTCAACCCAAACCTAGTTAACTAACTACCGCACAAAGCGCAACGCTTCACCTCGGAGTTTTACTGCATGAGCATCCGGTGCGTATAGTAGCTTGGTATGATCGCATCCATCCATTTCCTACCACTAGTAAATCTCTATTAAACACCGTTCCTTCTTCCTAACCGCCCTAGCTGCCCCCACCGCCTAAGCCTCCCCGAACCGACGCATGACCAGATCTGTCACGCTCATCCTATAACTCGACACCGTCAACCATGTTCTTAACGACGTCTCGATCCGAATGTCCGTTTCCTCCCCTAAAAAAGAATATACATTACAAATACGCGACAGAATTTCGATAAAAAAGAGGGATGCAACACGAGGACTTCCCAAGGGGTCACCCATCCTAGTACTACTCTCGCCCAAGCACGCTTAACTTCGGAGTTCTGATGGGATCCGGTGCGTTAATGCTGGTATGATCGCATCCATCTTTCCTACCACTGTAAATTCTATTAAACACCTCCTTCTTCCGAACGCCCTAGCCTGCCCCCCACAGACCTAGCCTCCCCGAACTGACGCATGACGCAGATTGTCACGCTCATCTTAATCGCCCCCGTCACCTGTCTTAACGACGTCTCGATCCGAATGTCGTTTCCGCAAAAAGAAATATACATTACAAAATACTCGATCGAATTTCGACAAAAAAGAGGGATGCAACACGAGGACTTCCCAGGGGGTCACCCATCCTAGTACTACTCTCGCCCAAGCACTCTTAACTTCGGAGTTCTGACGGGATCCGGTGGGTTAGTGCTGGTATGATCGCATCCATCTTTCCTACCCCTGTAAATTCTATTAAACACCTCCTTCCTCCGTACGCCCTAGCCTGCCCCCCACCGACCTAGCCTCCCCGAACCGACGCATGACGCCGATTGTCACGCCCATCTGAATCGCCCCCGTCACCTGTCTTAACAAGGTCTCGATCCGAATGTCGTTTCCGCAAAAAGAAATATACATTAAAAAATACTCGACCGAATTTCGATAAAAAAGAGGGATGCAACACGAGGACTTCCCATGGGGTCACCCATCCTAGTACTACTCTCGCCCAAGCACGCTTAACTTCAGAGTTCTGATGGGATCCGGTGGGTTAGTGCTGGTATGATCGCTTCCATGTTTCCTACCACTGTAAATTCTACTAAACACCTCCTTCTTCCGAACGCCCTAGCCTGCCCCCCACCGACCTAGCCTCCCCGAACCGACGCATGACGCAGATTGTCATGCTCATCTTAATCGCCCCCGTCACCTGTCTTAACGACGTCTCGATCCGAATGTCGTTTCTGCAAAAAGAAATATACATTACAAAATACTCGATCGAATTTCGACAAAAAAGAGGGATGCAACACGAGGACTTGCCAGGGGGTCACCCATCCTAGTACTACTCTCGCCCAAGCATGCTTAAATTCGGAGTTCTGATGGGATCCGGTGCGTTAGTGCTAATATGATCGCATCCATCTTTCCTACCACTGTAAATTCTATTAAACACCTCCTTCCTCCGAACGCCCTAGCCTGCCCCCCAACGACCTAGCCATCCCGAACTGACGCATGACGCCGATTGTCACGCCCATCTGAATCGCCCCCGTCACCTGTCTTAACGACGTCTCGATCCGAATGTCGTTTCCGCAAAAAAAATATACATAACAAAATACGCGATCGAATTTCGATAAAAAAGAGGGATGCAACACGAGGACTTCCCAGGGGGTCACCCATCCTAGTACTACTCTCGCCCAAGCACGCTTAACTTCGGAGTTCTGATGGGAAACGGTGCGTTAGTGTTGGTATGATCGCATCCATGTTACCTACCACTGTAAATTCTATTAAACACCTCCTTCTTCCGAACGCCCTAGCCTGCCACCCACTGACCTAGCCTCCCCGAA